>JAACJT020006681.1:0-36356 GCA_009936485.2 Gymnarchus niloticus | reverse complement strand
GCCCTGTGATGTTCTGGCATTCTGTCCAGGATGTACCCCAGCCTTGTACCCTATGCTGCCAGGCATACACACCAGGGCCCCCAGAACCCTGTTCCAAATAAGATTAACAATTAAAAGCCAATGCTGTTATAACAGTTGTCCTGTCATAATCACACATTTCTATGCATCTTCCTATCCTCTATCCCTATGGTCAGGGTTGCATATTGTACCATTGTAGAGTACATACACACTCACGGTCATACATTATGGGCACCCAGCTGTACATGTGTGGACCGTGGGAGTTTCACCATGCAAGTTCCACACACAGAGCAGAGGTGGAATTCAAACATTGCATCGCTGCCCCCCCCAAATTATGCTTAGGCTTCATTTATTCTTTTGATTTTTTGAATGACCAAGTACAAATTCATGACTCTTGACTATGTTCTTAAGTGACACTGTACCTTTCACCCTAATTCTTTTTATATTTCTCACAATCGTATCAAGCAATGCTAGGGTGTGCAGAGTAGGTTAATGAGCAAGGGGAAGGCCTTCTAGATAAGGGTGATGGTTATTATACAGCATTCACATTAAGGCTCATTGGGTAGCCGATTGAGCCTGCAGTATGTTATAAATCCTAAAGTCAGAAACAGAATGAGACAGAAATTTGATACACTGGAGACTTGAAGTTTTACTAGAACCAGTTTTGTACCAAAGCCTGCTTAACAACAGTAAATTATATCTCGTTAAAATATCCCGTTTGACTAATATCTCCATGTTTGACTTTATTTATTTATTGTCCCTTTGGGGAAAATGTGTTATTACGAGTTGATACCAACTGCAAATGTTAACAAGTAATCAAAGTGAGATGACTGAGCTCTGAAACTTAATTAGCTCTTTGGAACTTGTCACCAAATTAAGTGTATGAGTATTTAATACTGATTATATGACACTTCTAGCAACTTGGCTAAGTATGATATTTTTTAGCATAATTTCCCAGCACTCCTGTGTAGCACAGCCAGCCATTCGTTTTCCACAAGCCTCTTATGCAATGCAGCGTCGAGCTTGGAGTCTGTGCCAGGGAGCGTTAAGCAGGACAGGGCAGACCCGAGAAGATGCCAGCTCGTCACGGGGCACGTACACAGCGGGCAGTTTAGAGGCACCAGCTCACCTAAACTGCATAGCTTTGGACAGTGGGAAGCAACCCACACAAACACAGGGGGAGCAGAGTACAAAGCCAAGACAAAAATAAAACCTACAACCTTGGAGGTGCGAGGTCACGATGCTAACCAGTTAGCCGCAGCACCAGCCTGCATTGTAATTCAGTTGAAAGTATTTTATTTTTTTATTTAAGCATGCACTGGCTGACTCTGTACCTATGTTGTTCTGACATACGTGTATACCTATGTATATTTTCCACAATCCTATACTGGATAAGTGGTTGGATGATTGATGGATGTGCGTATGAAAATTAATGAAATTTTACTTGCGCAAGTACACTGGAGTATGGTTTCTGTGTATCTCATCTTGCTCTCCATGACACACACACACACACACACACACACACGAGTAGAGAGGTGAGAGCAAAGTTTGGAGCCATTTTTGTGGCACCACTGGAGCAGTTTTGGGGTTAAAGTTCGGGCTCAAGGGCTCAACGGTGACATGGAGATTTTGTCAGCCATGCGATTTGAGCTGCTGACAGGGTGCAGGCACCTAATGTACAGAGCCACACACTGTCTCACACATGTGCATGTATGCAGTGTGTTTAGCCTTTTAGATAACAGTGACTCTGATAGGTGGTAGTACCTGTTAGTACAGCAGTGGCTTCTAACAGAAACTGTTTACACGGCTCATGAGGACAGTAGGTGGTGCATGAGCCTGTGAGGGGGAGCAGAGTGTAACTGCACTCATGAACAGTGTGTCGAGGTAACGTGTTTGAACAGTGCAGATCGACTTGGGTCTTACCAACACACCCATTCACTCTCTCACCGGAGAGGCCGACACGGTTCATGGGGTAAAACAAATTGCTTTATAATTAATTTCAAATGCTGGTTCTAAATAGCTAGTCACACATTGGAACCTAACTACCTGACTTGGAGATTTCAGCTCCTTGTGTTGAACTGTTACCTTGTTGAGGGGAACAACAGCGGCTCTCAGTGTTGCCTCACACCTCCAGGGATAGGGGTTCGAATCCTGTCTCTTCTTCCTTGTGTTACTCTGGTTTCCCCCTGCACTCAAAAGACATGCAGTTTAAGCTAATTGGTGTCTCTAAATCACCTGGGGTGCATGATCATGTGTACATGTGCCCTGTTATGGATCGCCATTCCGTCCAGGGTGTGCCCTATGCTGCCTGGGATATGTTCTAGGCCCTTTTGCAACTGTGACCAGGTTGAGTGGTTAGAAAATGGATGGATGGTACCTTGTTAAGGTATGGGCTCATCATTCCTAGAAGTTCTCAAGCTTGTTTTAACTGGCAAAGTGAGGGCTGAAAAAATCCTATTAGGGACATAATTAGTGCTATTAAATGCTCAGGTGCTCAGCTTGATCACACAAACCTACAGTTACCCTGACCTCCAGGACCAGAGTGGGGTACCATCACAACATTATTTATTCATTTTTTTAGCAATGCTCAGCCTCTCAATAATGTATCTCTGTGCCCAATAATTCATTCAGAAGAACGGCAACGACAATAGAAAACTGTTTGCTTCCTTTACCTTCCTTTACTTAATTGTATCTGTTCATTTTTCACTTTCGGTTTAAATTTATAATTAGGATTACTATGGCTGGCGAGCATTAATTGTGTTCTTGTCGCATTATTGTTGCTTTATTGCACACCATTGCTGTAGGCAAAGCAGTCAAAGCTGTGACAGTAATGACAGGAATAGAAAAGTAAGATTTCTTATATTCATTTTGAGCAAACTGTTTGGTTCACTGACAATGGGTGCTTCTTTAGGTTGAACACAGATGGGACAGGTTAGGAAAAATCTTTCCTTTTTCAGATGACGACGTATTCCTTTGTATTGATCAATAGTCAACAATAAAGTAAAATAATGAGAAAAATTCAAGAAAGCAACGTCCTCCCAACAGTGAAATCTGTGCAAACAATGAAATTGATGCGAATATGGTGTTGGAACTAACATTAACCAATCTGCAGCAAGCAGTAGAACTCTACATCGTCATGTACTGTACTTATTTTTTGTTTGTTTGGCTTGTTTTTCCCCCACAAGCTGTGTTTAATTTTCCCTTGTCAGAGAATGACTCCATTAGGGATCTGAGCATGTAAGTTTGGAACCCAAGGATATCAAGTGTAGAGCCTGCAGATTGATTAACGTGGAAACAGCACCACAATTACTCTGCAGGTTCTTTAACGCTTTTATGCAAAAAAAAAAAAATGTTTATACTTCTACAACTAGAAAAGCAATGTTTTTGATAAATCGCAGGTATTTGACATTTACCAGATATAAAAGTCATCATCAATATTCTTCTGATGGCAGGGAATTTTTGTTTTCTCCTCACATCCACGTAGCACGGACGATACTAGTTGAACAAGATAGTAGATAGTCACGTAGCTTTTTGGGGTCTAGAAGAATATTTTACGATCGCTATGCTGTATTCTACAGCAAATTAGCATAAATTACCTGTAAATGAAACACAAGATGAAATTAGAATTCTGTTAGTTATGGCTCTGATGGTGTGAATACACTGCCATTGCACGTCCATCAAACAGTTTTTCTGAGGAAGATGCGTGCCCCCAGGACTGAGCATCTTGCCTGTCTTGTTATCTCGCTTCCGCAATGCTAAGCTTTGCCTGGAGAAGATGTGAAGAAGGTCCCAAACCACGCAGGGTACTTCCACTGTTGCTCATCTGATTTTTCGATGCCCAGAAGCCTGTGGAAGAGGCTCTGTCCAGCCGGCACACAGGATCATAATCATCGCTGCTTCACATGACCAATGAGAGGGAAGTGAAAAGTCAGCACTGCTTCACATGACCAATGAGAGGAATGTGAAAAGTCAGCACTGCCTCACATGACCAATGAGAGGAACGTGAAAAGTCAGCACTGCTTCACATGACCAATGAGAGGGAAGTGAAAAGTCAGCACTGCTTCACATGACCAATGAAAGGAATGTGAAAAGTTCACATGACCAATGAGAGGAAAGTGAAAAGTCAGCACTGCCTCACATGACCAATGAGAGGAATGTGAAAAGTCAGCACTGCCTCACATGACCAATGAGAGGAAAGTGAAAAGTCAGCACTGCCTCACATGACCAATGAGAGGAATGTGAAAAGTCAGCACTGCCTCACATGACCAATGAGAGGAACGTGAAAAGTCAGCTCTGCTTCACATGACCAATGAGAGGAATGTGAAAAGTTCACATGACCAATGAGAGGAAAGTGAAAAGTCAGTATGCCCAATGACAGCAGCTAAGGGAAAAACTCCCTTTAGTTTATTTTATTTATTTTTTTTTTTTTTTACATTTGCCCAACTCTGCCTTGCCGTAAGAATGTGTGACTTTTCTCCACTCTTCCGTTTTGGTTCCCTTAAGGTGCAGACACTGTATTTTTCTTAAAAAGGAAGGGGAGGAGGGTGACAGTGTGGGAGAGAGGCAGTTAGAGGTAGAGAGTTTGGCGTAAAGGTAACCATGGTAACTGTCTTTGCAAAGATTTACATAGGGAATGTGAGAGGGAAATATGAAGATCACAGTGTGGTAGAAATATATGAGAACATTATTTATTTAGCCAATATTCATGTGTAATTTGTCACCAGACAGATCAGTCTATTTGCTATTTATGAAATGCCTTATGGAACAGACAGACTGTCTCACTGAGCATTCACTTAGAGAATCTGAGGGTGTGTAATGTTAGCATTTTTAACTGTACATGCTAACGGTGACCACTTGTAAGCATGACATACATCCCGTTGTCATCCTTTGCGTTTAGATCGACTGTCTGGAACAGAAGATCTCGGCATGTTTGTCTTGTCTTTCTCGAATAAGCTTCATTCGCCTGTGAGAGTGAATGTACTGAAAACAGGTGCCCATTAATAACTACAACACATGTGCTAAAGAACGGCCTCATGTGAGGCAAATTGCCGCCCCTTCAGGGAGATGCTCATTAGGCTAATGAAATTTAAAGTTGTGCCCGATTGATTGGTTATTAAGTATGTTTAAGTCGCTTAGCATTTTTTTTTTTAATTACGCATGTGATGGCAGAGTTGATTGCCCTCGTGATTTCCTCCTTTCTCGATTGGGTCTGAGGTTGGTTCCCACTGAATTGAGCATGGAGGACCGATATGGATGAAGCAGCACCGGTACACATAACAGGAAATGAGGAGGCCATTCCTGCTTTATGGGGGGTTAGGGGTGAAAACCAAGATACTGAAACAAGTACCTCTATATTGGCTAGACGTAGGAAATATTCCCCATAGTGATCTCATGACATGACACCCATTTCATAAGCATTGTTAAGGGCTTGTTGTTGACGTGGTGGGTAGGCTCATGTTGGGGATTTGAGTCCCAACCCTGCACTGTGTACGGAGCTTGTGGTTCTCCCAGTTTTTATTCCGGTTCCCACCAGGGGTTCTGGGTCCCACATGCAGCCCAAAGACACATGCATCAGTGTGGCCATGCATTGCTGTACTGTTTTTCCCTGGGGGATTCAGCGTGCTCTGTGACATTGTGGTGTAGTTTCTTTTCTATTGTTAATCCATTATATGGTCCAGCTAGACCTATGGCCTCCAGTTATGTTTCTTTTCGCACAAGTGAGCTCGTTACTTTCAGAAAAAAACAGGCTGGGCTAAAAACATGACTGTTGTTCTACCACTCAGGAGTTTGCTATTTTTATTTTATGGCTGCTGATCTAGAGTGACATAAACAATTTTGTTTGCACTAATGTTTGTGCACACGTTTAATTCGTGGGCAGAGCTAAATTGCAAGACCCCTTAGCCCGTTTCCAATTTATGAACCACTCGAGATAACGGCAACTGTTATTTGCTGGAAATGTATTTTTTAATCTGGCATCTCTGTTGGGAGAGAGCCTTGGAGGTTCAATAATATTTGGCAATGTTGTGAAGAACTGTAGAACACTATACAGCATGCCAGGCTTATAGAATGGTATGAAGTAGCTACGTTCAGCAACCTTCTTACATCTTATCCTGTTTAGGATTGTAGGGGCTCCCAGAGTCTATACTAAGCAGCATAAGCCCCAAGGCATAAAATGGGTACATTTCTTATCGAAATATAAAAGACTGCAGTTTTAACATTATGTTAAAAATGAGCAAATTAGATGTAGAAAGCAGAATAAGCCTTAAATAAAAACAGATTTAGTTTGTGTGACTGTGCTTTACTGGTTACTGTAAAGGTCACTGTATAAATGGGACTTCTGTCTGTGCTGTTTTGCAGAAGAACAGACAATTGATTTCTCAACACATTTGTTTTTTGTTTTTTTTGGCTATGCTCACCTGGACGGTATGAACGCAGCGGTTCAGATGTCGCCGAGCGATCCGTTAATTAAGATCTGTTAAACACGCTTTTTGTCTGTATTTTCTGGAATCGATTTCCTCAACAGCAGTTATAGTTTTAAAGTGTAATGTAGATGCTGTGATAAAGTCTCCTTATCATCGCGGCGAATGGACGAAACTGACACAAACAGCCGGTGTTTAGTATTCCTAAAATAAGTGTAGATGTGTAGTGAGAAGTGAGACCAATCCAAACAAAATATCAAATCAGATCCATCTTCACGCAGCGAGATTTCTCATGGCCTCCAGTCATTATGAGGATAAGAAGTGTTTGAAATCTGTAGTGTATACTGCAGAGCACAGTACCTGCTTTTTAACGGGGAAATGCATTCTGTGCTTTTAGCATTGTATCATATATCTTTCGACTTGTGTCTTACCCTTTTCTCGTATGTAACCTTCTCACACGTTTTTTATGAATCGTTCCTTTGTGGTCTATCAGCAAACCTCCCAATATAAGTGTTACCTGTTATCACTCCTCACGCTCCTGTGTGAGTGAATTGAACGGTTCTCTATTGACCTCCCCTATCTCTATCTGTTTCCCTGCAGATTTCTTTGTGAATCTATTAGTGGTAGCTGGCCTTTTCCCATCCCGGGAGTTGTTTCTGTACCCGGAGCGGGAGTTCTATTTATAGCGTCATTGTCAATGGATGAGGTGACCGATCAGTCGGCAGCGTCTATTTTATTAGTGGTCGTAATGTCGTGATAATGCTTGACGTTTATATCAATGATCAATTCACTATAAATAATCTGGTGAAAAATTCTTCCGTTCGTTTTGCGTTAATCTCTGTCATTGTTCACGCTCCGCAGTGCCCAGTCTGCCAGTCAGCAGATAACAATAGATTTCTCCTGTCACAGAGAAATATGCTGTGGTGTCTATATAGTCTTTCTGTTTATAGACTATTCCCTGTCTCTTTCTCTTTTTACAGTGTCAACCCGTGTTGAGAAACTCTCTTCCCCAATACAGAAGAAAGAAGACATCTAACAAAAACAGCAGTTACGCTTACATAGTCTCTATCTGTGTAGATACAAATAATTTTAATTAAACAACCAGCACTTCATATTCAAGAAAGGCATCTGAGGACTTAAGGAATCGGGAAAAAAAAAAAGAAGCCTGAAAATTTAGGTAAAATGAAGCTTTTGGAAAGGGAACGTTAAGAAATACATAAAATAAAACCCTCATTGCGTTAACAGCTCTTAAACGGAAGAAGGAGGCGAGTTTACGACTTTATTAAGTTTGGCGATAAAACACAGCAAACAAATAGCTACTACCTAGAATCAGCCAGCTGCCACACCGAACAAAGGGGAGGGTCATGACCAAGCTGCCATGCGTGTCGCCACGGTGACCGACCTTTCCAGCCCCTTCCCCCTGCTTCTTGTGCTACTTCAGCTGCTGTTTCAGTTCCTCCCCCCTGGACCACAGCTGGCTGTAGCTGGCTCTGCTTGTCCAGCTCCCTGCAGCTGTTCCAATCAGGCCAGTCGAGTCATCTGTACGAGGAGGAATTTGGAGGAGGTACCCGAGAGTATATCTGTCAACACGCGATACCTCAACCTACAGGAGAACTCCATACAGGTAAATCCCATGCGTATGTTTTCATTAGCGTACACACGAGAAGCACAACTTGTCCATGACCATTTGGAGTTCACGTCTATATTTTTAAAAGTCTTTTAACATTATAGTTGAAGGTTTGGCAAACATAAATCCAAGCCATGAATTAATATGAAGCCTGGTATATTGTGCCTTCTATATATTTTAATAAGAGACACAGCCCAAAACATTTGGGTCAGGAATGTGGAGATATGACAGTGGAAACAAGGCCAGTACCTGCGTTTAATCTCTGCTGATGCTCCGTCGCATGTGAGGTCACATCTTCGATGTGCAGCGTGGGTACTGCATGTTTGTGTTACACAGCAAGACCATAATAAGCTGACATCACAAAGTGGCAATTAGTGTCTTCGTTTTTAATCAAGCTTAAAAAAAGCTAATTTATGCCAGCTCAGAATTATGATCATGTTAAGAGATAATTAAAAATTTCAGTACTCTTTACAAGTGCGTCAGTATAAATAATCTTTACCCACCACTCAACTAGGACTGCGAAAATTAATAGCATTTGAAAAAAAGGTAATACACCTTAAAAAAACTTCGGTAATCCAAAGAAATAAAATTAGAATTAGATTCATTAAAGTATATATGGATACACACAGACAAACACTCATATTCGGAATTACTATCTCCCTGTCCCCTGAGTTACTATGGGGTAAAACATATTAACCTAGTGAAAAATAAAAATGAATAGACGAGTGCGTTAAACGTTCTTTTAAAGTTCAGAAGGTGTTACTGGAGTAATAATTAATAATCCAATTTGCAACACTCTATTCTGCAAATATGAGAGCTATTAGATCGAAGCGGCCATATAAAACTGTAGATACAGTACCAAAGGAAAGTTCTGGCATTTTAGGCAAATACATCCTTTAATGTTTTGCTGTACATCTGAATGAGTCGATTTCAAAGCCAGCAAGTTGCTGTATCACATGGACCTTACTGTGACTGGTCAATAGCTAAGTATTTCCACTAAAATGTCATGTCATGCAAAATGTATCATGCTATTAATTATGTAAATTATGTAATGCAAAACCACGAGGACATTCTTGCCGGTACCTTCCACTGAAAAACATAAATTTCAGTCCCATTCCTTGTGTTAGCAGGCTAAGCAAGGCAGTGTACAGATGTCTAGATTTTGGCTATTTTTACTGTATGATCACTTTTTTGGTAACATGAATTATAATATATACCCCACATCAGACATCTGTAAATAAGACAGTGATCGTTATTTTTGTGAGTCACCCAGGTGGCGATTTTTATGTTATTAACCCAGTTTAGAAAGATCTAGACTGGCATATTTCCCCATCATCTTGAATTTCGCAGCGTATATCAAGGTGAACCATGATTATGAACACAAATACTAATTTCAAAATTACAGGAAGTCAAAAATTTTGTACATTGTCACGTCTACCCTTTTACATTACTTTCATATCTTCTCATGTTAACTGACTTATTTTTATAATACGTTATGTTTATCCCCAGAATATATAAATGACAGTAAAGGGCCAGAAGGTAGAGGTTGGAATGCATGGATGGCATTCTAAATATCAAAAAACCCGTGAAGGAGCAAAAGAAATATTAAGCCCGATTATTTTTTACAATTTATATTTGTCATATATTTTTCAATATTTAATAAACAGAATCACCTTAACAACAATGTTCATAGTTATTGAGAATAGTCACTTGATTACTGCAGAAACATACCAAACAAACCTCAAATAAAATTTGAGGTTGTGTTATATGCCCTTGATTTCTGACAAGAAAGGTTTTGTTGCCCAGAAATAAATAACAGTTCTCAAACCTGTGATTTAAATGCATTATATCACTTCACATTTAGGTTTTTGAGCTCTAAAATAAACAGTTTTTTTTTTTGTTGTTTTTCAAGCCAAGTGTGAGGGGAGTAGCTCTTATTCTGCTAAGAGTTTTCTTGTTAATGTCAATACAGTGCCTTGCATAACCATTCACCTTTACTGGCTAATTCACATGTTCTAGGTGCAAAAGTCTCCTTTTGTGAAACAAAGGTTAATTAAACAAAAAAATAGACATTTGCCGATTGAATAAATATGCAGCTCCCTTCCCTGTCGATTCTTGGTAGAACCATCTTTGGCTTCCACAGATTCACAATCAGATTGAGGTCTGACTTTTGACTGAGCCGGTCCCAGACATCCAGGTTCCTGTTTTGAAATCACCACAGTGTACCTTCGGCTGCATGTTTAGGGTCAATGTTCTGCTGGGAGGTGATCCATCTCCCCAGTCTCAGGTCTGTTGCAGCATTTGGCTCCATCCATCTAGCCCTCAGTCCTAGCCAGTTTCCCAGTCCGGGGCCAACAAAAAGCATCCCCGTGACACGTTATCACTACCGTGCTTCACCGTGGGAATGGTGTTCTCAGCGTGATGAGCAGCGGTGCCTTTCTACCACACATAGCTTTCTGCACCAAAGACAAAACGTTCCATTTTGCCTTCATGAGCTCGGAGAACTTTTTCCCAGGTTTTATTTTGTCAGATATTACAGTGGTTTTTCAGCAATGGCCTACTGTTCATTACTCTGTTATTAAGCACAGCTTGGTGGAGCGTCCACATTGCAGTTCTGTAGATCTCTTTATGGTTCCAAGGAGGCGTTCTCCCATCTCACCAGTTCGCTCACAGTTACCATTGGCCTACTGGTTGCTTCTCTGACCATATTCTGCTTACCCGGTCGCTGACATATGGTGGACAACCATCTATAAACAGCTGTGCCATATTCTTTCTATATTTTTAGTAATGGATTTAACGGTGCTCTGACATATTTTTCAAATTTATTTTTTATTTTATTTGTTTATTTTTTTAATAACCCAACCTGTATTGCTACAGAACTTTATCCCAGACTTGTTTTGATAGCTTCTTGGTTTGCTATTCATTTTTAACAGACTCCAGAGCTTTCCGGAAGCAGGTGTATTTATTATGGGTTCATATGACCCATTAATTACAAATAGGTTGACTCCATTCAGTTAGTCATGTGACTTCTGAAGGCCGTTAGTTGCACTTGAACTTCTTTACGGGTTTGACAGCATTCGATCGAGACTTTTCATTTTTTTGTAAAACATTATGAAAACCATAGAGATTTGTTTGTGTTTTATGTAGATATGTGACATAAAATCTCATGTACCACCTCTAACCCTTGCCGAATGAAATCCATTTTAATTCTTGACAAGAACGCTAAAAAATATGGAGGAGCCCAATGCCAGTATATACTTATGCATGGCCCTGTATTTACTTTTAATCATGAAACCTGTATTTGGTTGTAGGAGCAAAGATGCTGCATGGCATGCTGATTAATGACGCACTATGACTTTCCCCCACCGGGGGGCGCTACAGCACCCACACCTGCAACGTGACATCAGTAGTCACTCTTCGATTGTGGATTTGTCAGTTATACTCTATTGTTTCATATATTAGTGCTGTCAAATATCCGACATTCATGTTAATAAAATGGCTCCTTTGGTTCTTCCGGAAAGCTGTTTATACCTGTAAAAATTTAGACTGAAAAGTGTATGCTGTTGATAGACACACTTTTATATACAGAGACATTAATTTTATTCTGATGTGTATTGGGAAAATTATGCATATATGCATATTCCAGCATTATACATGGTATTTATTTGCAAAGAATATATATTTCTATATGTATCACATAGTATTTTCATCTTCCCTCACATGCTTTCTGTATTGAACAAGCTGTTGATAAGCACATTGTTAGAAAGGTACGCGCGGCGTACTTTGCATAAACGTAAAGCATAAATATTTAGGTTCAGAGTGGTTGCAGCCGGAAGCAATAATTGTCATGGTGCGAATAATGTGACAAAGCCTTAAGCAGATTGTGATTAGCTGGCTTATTTAGCGGAATGCCCCGTGAGTACCCTCTGCATAAATGTCATCCGCCTCATAGGCCCCATAATCCTCGCTCTTGCTTATACCTGCCTTTGGGGTGCGATTTGATGTGTTAGGTCCAGCCAGCTAGAGCAAGGCTCTCGTTCATCAGTGACCAATCAGATTCATTTTCACAGAAGGAAATGTGACACTTCTTGGGTGAAATACAATGTTGTTGGCTAAACATTTATCTGATATGGTTGAAAAACAATGGTATGTATCATGAGATTTTTAAATAACGGTGAAAGCAGTTAGAGCATAGATTACATCCAGTTATATTAAAATGCTGCATATTACACATTACATGTGTAGAGTTTTCAGGATAGTAGGCAAACAGAACAGCTTGTCTTGTGTTGTAAAGCTCATAGATAAAAATGGTGATCAAGCGGGATGGCAAAATGTGGCCCAAAGACAACAGTGGAGCATGAATTGCTGGACTGAAATGTTGTATAATTTCTCCAAGTAAATCCTTTCAGTGGTGATTTACTGAGGGAGAGATGTGCCGTGAAATGGCCGCCCAGAAGTGACATCCCTGAAATTCTGTATGGATATCACATCCAGTGGCTGGCCAACCTTGTGTTTTGATTCTACCGCAGCTTGGTGACAACATGCACTTCAGGATCGAGGATCCTTGCCCATGAATTTCTCATCAGGGGCAAAATGCTGCATAATGATATGCAAATGATTAGTTATCATGCGACTGCAACACGCTACATGCGGTCCTGCGCTGAAACGAGTGGGCTCTAGCCGTATTGGGAAAAATGGATATTGCATCGTTACGAAACGCTGTCTGCACACCTGTACATATCCTGTACTGAGTGCCCGGGGAGGGATGATTTGTCTGATTGTACCCCAGTCTTCCTCTGTGACATCCCAGGCAGCAGATTCACGCAGAGAAAAAGGTACATACCTTTTGCGGTCCTGTTGTTGTTGTTAATGCACTGCACTTTTAAATACGCATCCAGTGGATATGGAATTTGGCTGACTACTCGTCCTCTTTTATCTTTAAGATGTCCGTGCCAGGGATTTTTATTGTGACCATCTAACTGTCCACTAAATGTGCAGTAACAATTTCATGCTGCTTAGA
Source organism: Gymnarchus niloticus (assembly GCA_009936485.2). NCBI lineage: Eukaryota > Metazoa > Chordata > Actinopteri > Osteoglossiformes > Gymnarchidae > Gymnarchus > Gymnarchus niloticus. Next base: position 23,272 of record JAACJT020006681.1, on the reverse strand, counting down.
ATCTTGCTGGCCTTATTACATCTTCTTGCCCACTTGTCTATAGTGCTGTCCTATTTTTTTGGACTTATGGAAAGACGTTGATGCCAGGATTCATATATCATCACCCACCAAGTATATCTCTGTTTACCCTACTGAACCACAGCTTTAAATATAAGCCAAGCAACTGAGGCTGGAATTCAGCTGAACACAAACTTAAAGAAACTGTACTTTTCTGGCTGTCTCGTTTAAAAACCAGTCAACAGATTATCAGCGGGAACAATAAATAGTTTATTTGTTAAATATATAACTGCCCAATTAGTATTTATATCAAAATCAAGCATGTGCTCAGAAAAATTTAACTTCAATTTAATAAACATAATAAAACCAGTCGAGCTGAATAATGACCATCTGGTAAAAAACATGGCAGAAAACAAATTCAAGACAAAAGTGATTTCACATCAGACTAAAACACAAAGCAAACGTAAGGCAAGACTAACCAGGTAATTGATAATAATGTGTCAGGATGTGAGGGTATGCAGTAAAAGAAATAAAAATTTTTATAGATCCATAAAAGTGAGTTCATGTCCATAACGTAGATTTATCACATGATCATGTATGTCTATTTTAATTCGGATGAGTATCAGGAGTAAATACTAGTTAGCTAACTAATAATAGATTGCCAGCTAAGCTTTGAATTTCAATTATTAGAATCCAACGAATGAATCCAAGATTATGCCGTCTAGAGCCTGTTGCATGTTTGCCCGAGAAGCTTTTGTAAATATTAAGAGGATTTTACAAACATGTGCTTAAAAATGAATTTGCCTGCATAATATAGCTACACTTTAGCAGGCAAACATCACTGCACGTTAAAATGGCTTTGCCACCTCATGCCTTGTGTAAATTTTAAAAGTACGAATGACATTGGATAAGAAAAGCACAGCAGTAAAATGCACTGTGTGTGCATTGTATAAAAATGTGACATTTCAATACAATTTCATCATAGCGTGCAAAGGTGTGCACAAGATAAAGTTATGTGCACATGGTTATAACACAGTCATGTCGTAACACGCACTTTCTGCTTTTTGTACGTTTCTGTTGTATCAGGTGATAAAGTCTGACACTTTCAAGCACCTGCGGCACCTGGAGATTCTGCAACTCTCTAAAAATCAGATACGTCAAATCGAGGTAGGGGCCTTCAATGGCCTCCCTAACCTCAACACTCTCGAGCTGTTTGACAACCGCCTCACGCTTGTACCCTCCCAGGCATTTGAGTATCTCAGCAAGCTGAGGGAACTGTGGTTGCGAAATAATCCCATCGAGACTCTGCCCGCGTACGCATTTCACCGCGTGCCCTCCTTGAGGCGGCTGGACTTGGGGGAACTGAAAAAGTTGGACTATATCTCTGAGGCTGCCTTTGAGGGACTCATCAACCTACGTTACCTGAACCTGGGCATGTGTGGACTTAAAGACATACCTAATCTCACACCTCTGGAGCGCCTCGAGGAGCTGGAGCTTTCTGGGAACCGGTTAGAGATCATTCGGCCAGGTTCCTTCCAGGGGCTCGTGTCCCTGCGTAAGCTTTGGCTCATGCACTCTCAAGTGTCGGTCATTGAGCGGAATGCCTTCGATGACCTGAAAAACCTTGAGGAGTTGAATCTGTCTCATAACTCACTTCACTCCCTTCCCCATGACCTCTTCACTCCACTGCACCAACTGGAGCGGGTGCATCTCAATCACAACCCCTGGGTCTGCAACTGTGACGTGCTGTGGCTGAGCTGGTGGCTGAAGGAGACGGTACCCAGCAACACTACCTGTTGTGCTCGCTGTCATGCTCCTCCGGGGCTAAAAGGCAGATACATCGGTGAGCTGGATCAAAGCCACTTTACGTGCTACGCCCCTGTGATTGTCGAGCCGCCGACCGACCTGAATGTCACCGAGGGGATGGCGGCGGAGCTGAAGTGCAGAACTGGCACATCCATGACCTCGGTCAACTGGCTCACCCCAAACGGCACCCTTATGACGCACGGATCGTACAGGGTTCGCATCTCAGTGCTGCACGACGGCACGCTGAATTTCACCAACGTCACTGTGCAAGACACGGGCCAGTACACTTGCATGGTGACCAACTCTGCCGGCAACACCACGGCCACGGCCGTGCTGAATGTGTCGGCGTCCGATGCCAGCAACAGTTACAGTTACTTCACCACTGTCACAGTGGAGACCATGGAGACCATTCAAGATGAACACTCCGCCCGGCAGTACATCAATGAAACATTCGTTGGTTTCCCTGGCCCCACAATGCCAGGGGAAGTCTGGGGTATGACCACAACTCTAGCCACCACGTCTTCTTCTGTCTCTTCACCCTCAACATCTTCATCCCAAGGGACTGCATCACCTGAGAAGGCTTTCACAGTGCCAATAACTGACGTCACTAACATATCTGGCCTGGATGACGTGATGAAGACCACAAAAATCATCATCGGCTGTTTTGTAGCCATTACATTCATGGCGGCCGTCATGCTCGTGGTCTTCTACAAGCTGAGGAAGCAGCACCAGCTACATAAACATCACGGGCCGGCACGGGCCATTGAGATCATCAATGTGGAGGATGAGATTGGCGCCAGTGGAGGAAATGGAGTTTCTGGGGGCTCTGCCGTCCATTCTGGTAGTGGGGGAGGCAGTGGAGGAGGGCAAAGTCTAAGATTGCACCATCCAGAAATTGTCAACCTTCCTAACTTAGTGAGAGCAGAGCATCTTAACCATTACTACAAGGCACATCATTTTAACAACAATGTGATGGCTATGGGTATTGGGGCAGGGACTGGTGTGGGTGGAGTTTCCAGACCTGGGGGTATCCACAACAACAATAACAATCCTCCATCGCTTTCCTTGCCTTCCCAGACCTCAATTTCCTGTACACAAGTTCCGATCTCCTCAGCTAATTTGCAGACAACGTCTGGAAGCAACACTAACCCTAATTCCAACACCATGTCTTCTCCCCTCCCTCTGCCCCTCCCCCTACCACCGTTGGGTTTACATGCATCCCTAAAGGGTTTAATGGGTCAGAGCCAGAACCCTCAAATTGAACCACTTCTGTTTAAGAATAGCTCCAAGGAAAATGTACAAGAGACTCAAATATGAGTTGTATGTACGAAAACAGAGAAAGGATTCTGAGGGCCATGTTTGTTTTAATCCCTAGGCATCATTCTGAGGAACAGAAAGCACACGCAGATGATTAGACAGCATTGTTCATTTAAATTTAATTATATTATACTAAGAATAAGACAGTTGTTAAGGGGAATAAAACTACAAAGGGGAATGAACGAAGGATGTGGACATTAAGTGGACTGTTCCATACACATTAAACTGTGCAGCGCCAAGAAAGATCACAGATACACTTAATGTTCTAAGCATCTCTGTTTTAATTAATGGCAGTGGAAGTAATGTATGTAATGGACCCTGCTACAGCAAAATCTGTGCCAAAGCAAAACTGTCCTCTCATTAATTTTTTGTATTATTATCAAAACATACAGATTATAGCTATTGATATTAAGTTCACTCCACTGTGTTTTTGCCACAGTTAAGATGTGCAGAGTACACAACAGTTTTACCATTGCAGTATTTATTTTCGTAACCAACGCAGGAGCAAATAATAATTTACGAAGCAATTGATGGTTACCTTTCTCGCGTGTGAAACGGCAGGCCCTCACCTGGAATTTACACAGTGCCGTTTTTTTGGGACCATATTTGCTGTAGGGTCCCAATATCTTAATGGTGATACAGAACGTGGACCAGCATAGTTAAGAGCCATGGTTCGATGCCATGTTCGATAGTGCAGATATTGTATAATCTAGAAATCTTACTGCACAGCGTGAACAGTAGCTGTGCAGTGAGGCTATGGATATCTTTCATATCTTCAAAGGGAAGATTTGCTTCATGTGTTATGTCTTTTGCCCTTGTTTTCATGATGGACAGAAGGAACAAATGAAACACTAGATGATCTTATGAAAATACATGAGATGTATAATATATTTTATTGGTAGGAAAAATTTTGATAATACTGTGGTGCAAGTCAGTGATGGGACAAATGAGGCTTCAAAACCTGTTGTGGGTGGGGGTATCCTGAACTACCAATCAATGCTGGCAGCAGCATCGATTGAAGCCTCATTTAGCGCAACCATTGATTGGTTAGTTCAGGGTGCTCCCACCCACCACCGGTTTTGAAGCCTCATTTGTTCCCTCACTAGTGAAAGTGAATCCCTGACGTATGTTAGATTCCCTGTATTTAGTTACTATGATTCCAATTATGACGGACAGAAACAGAATCTTGGATGATTTTCTCCTTTTTATGGTTGTTGTTGTCGGGATGTTGACACATGAATGATCTGACTGCAGTGCAGAGTGCAATGAAATCATTTATACAAAAAAAAGCAAAACCTTCACGTTTTGTTGACTGTAATACAGGGCTTTTGTTAACAGTGGGCAAACTTTACCTGTTTCTCCCGAACGTACAAATCCCAGTACTTACGTTTGTTTTTTTGCCAGGAGTTAGCAGAGTGAAGACAATTTGCTTGTTCTGGTATGAATGCTATAGCATCTTAATGAATTTGAAAGTAGCCATCTACCTATATACAATTTGTGTGTCAGTAATAATAATAATAATGATTATAATAATAATTGTCATCGTCGTCATCATCGGCAATGCAGTTGACTTTGCTTTTTATTCTAAATCGTAGTGAAATACTAATATGTTTGACATGACTCTATCTTACCATCTGAGTGCCATTCCTTTGAAAATGCACCTCATTGCAGATTTTCCATCATTTGCACCAGCTGGAGCTCAAATGTATTTAAGTAACTACACTTGCCTTCTCAAGGATTTTGTGCCAAATAACTAACCACAGTAATTCTGTGAGGATAACGGGGAGATTTACATGAAGTACAGGAAGTATTTTAAATCATGCTATGCATCGGTACCTTGGGAGTAACTACGCAGTTGCTTTCATGTTGCCAAGTATCCATTAGAAACATGGTCCATGGGTGTTTGTCGCTAGAATAATTTCCCTGTCACACATGCAAGTAACATTTCAGACATATTTTTAAGAAGTGAAAATTTATATTTGTACCTTAAATGAATGGTCTGTACGTTGTCTCAGATCATAAAATGATGATGTTATGTTGACTTGACTTCATTTTGGTCTATTTCAAACAGCGATGCAAATGATGTGTTTTTATGTTACTTTATCAATTTATATTGTCCAATATGCTTGTCCAAGTTGCAGTTATGATTGTATCTTGACATGTATAGCTTTGCTCATGATTAATAATATCCACAGCAGTTCTGTGTATTATTTGCCCACATGATACATACTTTGGGCTTGTACTTAAGCCAGTTATAAGGGCTAATCCTCCCAGTAGTCATGCTTTCAAAGTTTTGTTTGATTAATATATCCACTAATTAGCTAACTGTGATGAAACTCCAGAGACGTTTTCTGTTTTCCTCGTTATTGTCCTAGCACTTAATAGAAATTTGTAAATTTGTCCCAAATTCTTTATTGATTCTTTGATCTTTTGCTTTCATATCCAACAAAGAACGGTGCATTGTTGAGTCTACATGCAGGAATCTTTCCCCGTATTCCATGCTTTTGGTGGAATTCTTACATACCATCAGTTTGGCTTCATTGATTCACACATTACAAATGTAGTTTGAAAATAGTCATTATTATTATTATTATTATTATTATTATTGTTATTAGTATTATATAAGAGTCAAAAACAATATTGTACAATCTTTTTTCAAATGCCCTGAACAATTTTCTAGTGGAATAAGACGGAAACGTGATTAAATCAAGTTAAGACACGTTCTATCTGAAGTACCTGAAATGGAAGACTATCAGATGTCATGTGACAACAGAAAAGTGGGGGAAAAAACAGGACTGACAGAAACTACAATGAAAGCAAGAAAAATCATCAAAAGTAGGAAAAGATCCTTACACCAACGGAAAGGAAATGGAGCGTGGTATCAAAATGGACACCCTTCTTCTTGAGCTCCTCTCCCTGTTTTGTATGACAGAACTCAGTCTGTCAAGATACTTTTCCTGCTCGTTTAAAACAAACTCCATGGAAACGATGGTGGATTACAGTGGATTATGACAAAACTCTAATGCCACGTTAGTATGAAAAACGCCGTCAACAGAAAAAGGGGGACAGCTTTTTCACGTTTTAAAAGGTAAGCAAATCCATTTAATAAAAGAGACAGAGACTGGATCAAAATGCTGTTTGTTGAGTTTTTTAATGAAAAAGGACAAATAAATGAAAAATCTAGAAAGTTATAGATAAAATAAGTGTTTCTTTGTGTTTATTCAGTTTCTTTTTTCCTTTTTTAAAATCAAGTGTTGTTATCTCAATTGTAATATTGTTAATGTTATTATTATAATTATGATTATTGTTAAAAAATGTTCTGTTAGCAGAAGTCACGTCTAAATTAAAAACTTGGCACATAAATTCGTGAGCGTACTCTGTAAAACAAGTGGCAATTAGATTTTTTTTGTGAATTAATGTTGAGCTTGGAAAAACTGTACTTTCTCTGTTAGTGTGACTGTGGGTGTGTGTGTGTGGGTGTGTGTGTGTGTGTGTGTGGATGTCCAATAACCAAACAGAATCCTGCAGAGATCAAGACATTCAATCAAGTTTTAATTCTCCTCCACTCTCAGCCACCACTTCTCTTCATGTTACGGGCGTGTTCTTTAAGTGGTGCTGCAACGTCAACATCGTTGCACCTGAAACCAAGCCCTGTTTCCATGGCAACATCTTGGCCAACATTTTCAACACCTAGCACAGAATAAGCTATTGTCAACCCAACAACACCCAGTGTAGTGCCCTCTGAAAACCCCATCAATTTATGTCAATACAAATGCAATATAAAATGACAGTGCAAACATGGTCCATTGAACAAATGTTTGATTCAGCTTTTTTTTCTAACTTATTTTATTTTAAATAACACATTATTTTATTGTATGAATGAATTTTTTTGTGACTAGTGATGGAAAGGATGATTAAGTACCAGACTAAATTAATGGAACACAATACACTTGATTTCAAATATAAAGTCTGGATATTGTTTTTATTTTGTTGTTCTATAATGAAGTCCCTACACCTAATTTTGTCTTTCCTCTGACCCATTTGGAAACACAAAATTTCATTGTTCCTATCTTAACTCTGACCTCGGGTATAGTAAATATAACCTTTAATATATCAAAATAATGTTACTGTTTTTATATAAGTGTCTTAATTGGTGAAATATCAAATCAATAAAGTAATCAGAAATCATTTTTTGAGATTGGTGCTGTAATCAAATTCACAAATAAAAAGTGACTAACATTGAAGTAACTATCAAATACTAAAAACATACTACTTGCTATCATACTGTTTACAGATGCTTCTGTCTTTAAACGTATTTACAAATGTCAGTATAGCAAAACATGGCATGGAATCACACAGTAATTAAAGCTGTCATGGAGCAAAATTCACTAATGCAGACATTAAAAGAAAAAAGCATAGTCAATTCTCACCTAGGTTATATTTAAAGTATTCCTTTGAAGGATGCTAAAATATATCTTTTATCATAAATATTCTACTTCTGTATACTGGGTAAATGTTATCTATTTAATTTTGCAAATTTTTCCCAGTAATTTCTCAGTAATAACTCCTACAACCAGGTAAGTGTAAGGACTGTGGAAGATGTCCTTATAGCATTTTATTATGGTCCTTGATTAGAGAAACATAAGGATATTATTAGTCTAACCTCTGTCATGAGCTCAGAACAGATCCAAAGGGTCCTCAGTGAGAAGTGTAACACCTCGTAAAGGAGCTGTCTAAGTGACATTTTTGTAGAAATTAATCTATCAAGACATTTTTAAATTAATTTTCAAATTTACTTGTGCCCATTTGAACTTATGGATATAAAATGGACTGACTAATATTACTGCTTTTTCAGTTGCATTTATATTTTGTATTTCCTGGTTTTATACCTAGAAAAATGGTTAAGTATCAGGGAAGAATAATTTAATTGTTAATGAAAGGAGAATTGAAGGCAGTATTCATTCAAGTTTACATTTTTGCCTTGCATTTCCTTAAAATGACAATAAATTTGGCAGAAGTTTTAATTTTTTTTTCTTTAGTTTATGTCATATCTGAAAAAAACAAGCCTGTTCAGGTTACCGCTTGTCTGTTGCCAATAGCAACCATGGTACAGTGACTTGCTACAGCAGGGGTGTCCAAATTATTTTCAAAGCGGGCCAGATTGACTTACATCAAAGAACAGAGGGCCAGTTGCTCAAAAACACATTTCCCTAGTGATTATTACAAAACAAATCCATAAGTTGCTTCCACAGTATACTGCCCCCTGTGGCCTGGAGGACCATCATGGACAAATGTTTTGCATTGTACCATTTTTTTGTGTTGTGCATTCATGGGTCTCTGTTAACAAGAGTGTGGTGCCACGTATTAATAGCCTACTTTCAGAGTGCTACCACCATTATGTGAAAAGAAAAAAATGCAGTGGATTGCTCACCTGCGGGCTACTTCCAATGCATTTTACTGGAGAGGCTGCGGGCCACTTATTATTTATTGGGGGGACCCCATGCAGGCAGGACTTTGGACATCTCTGTGCTATACTTACCTTATGTTTTAAAGATTTACGTGCGTTTGATAGGATGAGCAGTAAAACAAAATGAAAATTCACTGCTTTAAAATTGATTGATGGATGGAGTCACCTCAGGTAGTGTATCTAATCTCAAACTCAGAATCAAATTGGAATTCGGATCAAATCGCATAAATCTGATTTGGGTATCAGTCAAGAGTGATTAAAGTGTAACTGATGTGACTACAATTCTCTGGGTCTGCTATTTCCAACTGAATGTGAGGATAATGCTTCATTCTTCAATATTGTTGTAGCTTAGTTTGTTGTTGCTGGAATACTTGCAAATAACAAGTTATAAATAGTATTTAACACTGTCATTTTTAGTGTAAATAATCGAATCCTTGACAAATCAATGAGAAGTTAAAATGGGCAAATGCCACAAACAATGAGTCTTGGAATAATGATTTTTTTCCTTTGTTTGCCGATGTGTGATGAAATCAAATAAAAATTTCAGAAATAACTGTAACACAACAGTTATGGCCACGTGTGTCTTACACAGATTGTGCTACAAAAGTGAAACTACGACACAGTCAAGGTAACACTAGCGCACTGCGTAGTACCTCACTTTTTTGCTTGTCACACATGCAACATGCAAGTAATTATCGAATTGTCGCGCTGTCGTTATAATCATTAGCATCTTGCAGAAGTCCTCAAAATCGATTTTACATGCGATGTAGTTTTATGAATGTGACATCGACTGTTCGAAATTAAGAACTGAGTCAAGCGTGACCCTTCAGAATGAAGAATTCTGGATTGTCCTGGACATCTACAGAATCATTTCGTTATTGCACGTTAATGAAAAAGCCGCATGGACGATGCTGCATTGCCGAGGCTGACGGAGAAGCTGCCGTTACACTTTACCTGTGTATTAAATTAAACTGGGAAGTTACAATAATGCAGCAAAAGGTGAACGTGATAGCGAAAGCAAGATTCGTTATAATTTCACTACGTTTAAAAAAAAAAATCACTGAGAACACGTCAAAACTGGAATAAGATCCACAAATCTTTTAAATAACACAATCTTTTAAATATTGCAATAGTTATACACATCAACAGTTTCCCATTGTAGAAGACACAGAGTAGTCGTTGATGTACTGTAAATTTGGTACTGTGTGGATCCATGCTCTGTTTGGTCTGTCTCCTTCATTTAAGTTCTTCATTGACTGTCATGCTTCTCTTACTGCACAACAGTCCTGTCTGTTCAGGCTCTAACATGGTGCACGGTCCATTTGACCGTTGTTTTGTGGCTTGTGTTTTTTGTGCCGAGATGAGAATGGCAGAAGCACAGAGTACCTCTCAGTCTGGAAACGCTAGATGGTAGGCCTCTAGATGAAGAAAGCAGCTGAGAAGCTTAATTAGTCTCCACTGTGTGATAGGGGCACAGTTCTGAGCCAACGTGGAGTTCACTGCCTGCCGAACGCTGAATTCACTTTCATTCTATCCCAGGCATTTAAAAATTCATTTCTGAAAGTTAATTTTGGATCCCGTCTTAATTTTTTTCCTCCTCTGTATTTGGTAATGCACATAAGATCAAAATGTATACAATTTTAATGGAATTAATTAATATGCAATTGATTCACAGAGAGCTCGAAAAGGGTGGAAAATTGATAATTCTCTTAATAATGAAGAGAAACAGTTTGATATATATATTTCAGAATAAAGACTATATTTGTACTTAAAGCTAGCCCAAAAATGCATGCTCAGTTTCAACCAGTATAAGATTTATTTACATTTCTCCGCATATGTGAATGCATTGTTTGTGATTTTTTTCCCTTTTTTTAACCTCTTTTCTGCTCATTCTAAAATGTATTTTCCAGTATTATTGTGTCATTTATATATTTCTCATCTAGGTCACTTTAATTTTCAAGATAAATGTTAGAAAACCAATGTGCTATAGTGTTATTCAATTTCCATTCATTTCTTTTGGTTATTAGAATGAGCCTGATTGCTTGATGCTCTCAGGAAGATTTTGAGAATAGATGTTACTGCAACTGGGTTTCAGATGGAAAAATGAAAAATGTTCTTGTCCATATATATGCCTATATACAGTACGTATATGCATAATCTATATACTTATGTGTTTTTACAAATCACAATTTTTTAATAACCAGATTTATTCTAATAATGAGCTGTCTGAATAAAAGATTGAAAATAAGTCTTTTTGTACGTAGCAGTTCCGAGTTTCCCCAAATATTAACACAGCTTGTGAGTATGATTAACAGAAGCCCTAATATCAAATCTGGGTCGTAAATAACCCAATCATTGATGGATTTTACACCTTCCAGTATAATATGAAGCCAAGAACAGTAATGGCAGAGAATGAATCTGTTTCATTAATCCTGTGCTAGGCTTTTCTCTGAGAGCCTTGACAGTACCGAAATTCTAAGGGTGATGACTTAGAGAGGAAAGCAGTTAAGCTGATGTTAGTTTTATAGAATACATAAACGCAGGCGACATGACACTCACCATGAATGTTTTGCCTGTAGTCCAAGCTCTATACTTCACAGAGTCACTGTGAGTGAGCTGTGGGTTACAATCAGTAAATGTGTACATTTTCTCTTCCGCCTGCTTGCTCTGAGTGCATATGCCTGTAATTATGTTGATATATATGCATTTCTGCACTACTCCGTTAATTAAAACTAATAATCGTATGCTGTTAAATTAATACCGTCCAGTACTGTGCTATGAAAAAATTCACTAATAATTACTCGTAGATGTAAATGGCAGAATAGAGTGATGGGACGACTGAGGCTTCAAAACCCCTGGTGTATGGGAATATCCCAAACCAACAAATCAATTTTGGTGCTAAATGAGGCTTCGAAACCCCACCAGCACTGATTGGTAGTTTGTTATATACTCACCCTCCACAGGTTTTGAAGCCTCATTTGTCCCATCACTAGCAAAATAGAAGGAGGATAAGAAAGAAAGAGAGCAAGCGCTGAATAACCCGATTCCACTGTACAGCACTTTTTACTGTAGTTACAGTTTTATGCTGTTGTCACTAATCTTTGACTCTCATTAGTCCTCTGAGCATCTCCCGGTGTCATTTAATGCTGATGTGCTGTAATGTCATCCGTTGACCCTTCCCTACTCTGCAGTGATTCGGATATTAAGAATCACCTTGGAGCTTGGGGTTAATCAGCCATACCATAATAACCCTCTTGGACTCCATCCACTCTCTCATACCTCCTCCTCTGTCCTTCCACTCCATTAACACATCTTTCCTCACCTCTGTCCCTATATTGCTCGTTGTCTTGAAGAAAAGCATTTGTTTTCTTTTGGAGGAAAAGAAAATTGACATTAAGAGATGAGTTATTGATTTTAAAACTGGGAGAATGGGAGACAGAGATGGCATGCATAGAACTAAATACAGCACATGCCAACTTATTCATACACATACTTGAAAAGATGACAGTTGTCCTCAACAAAGAAGTATTCAATTTAATGCAAAGTTCTCCGATGGGTTGCAATTCCGCAGCAATGAGTAAAGTATTGCAAAAACAATGAGGTGATTTATTGTATGGTTTGTTATTTTTGATAGATGTAATGATTGTATTCACCGTTCTGCAAATTTTGTGGTTAGTAAGCCTTTCATAGCTATCAAAAAATCATTTGCTCATCATCATTCTTGCATCATAAATGATGATTTTATGGCAATTCTTGCAAAATACATTTTGGGAAAATTCACTATGAATGTGCAGTTCTTTGGTGTTTGCAAAAAAAGTGGATTTTTTTTTAGTTGGTTTGACATGATTTTACCAGGGGATTCCTGCATGATCACAATGTTTGCTCATTTATAACAATTAGCAGCCATTAATTCAAATGAATTTTTTAGTAAAGTAATTCGGGTCCAGCACTTGTTCAAGAACTTCTGAAAGATAGCTGAGCTCGTCCCAGGATATGAATTTTTGGCTGCGAATCCAAGGGTACCATCAATAATATTCAGCTCAGGCTATAATATCTCACATTATGAGTTTTGTGCTTTTATGAATGAATATACAATTAATCCGCATTATTCCAAAGTTAATATTTCAGGCTGTACGGCTCATTGAAGGTATCGTATTAGACTTGTGCTCACAATATCATTGGGTGGGACAGAGTGTACACAGAAAACGCATAAGCAGGTGATGGATTCATTAATGAGCATGGAACACTAGTGCAGGTGGCTAAGACAAAGTCAAAATGTGTCGCAGCACTGCGTGATTGAAACAATATTACTGTGAAACTAATCTCCTACACTAGGTGGCGATGTGGGCTACAAAGAAGTGCCTAAATATTGCAAATTGTTTCATTGTTGTAAAAAAAAAATTAAAAAATACTGAAAATAGAAAGTCTAATTAGTTGTGTAACCTCAGATATAACCTCCCAAATAATGTAAATTCAAGAATAACGGTCTGCTACAGGAAGATCAGACAGTAGCATGAGAACCAGAAAAGCGTTAGGCTAAATAGTTGATGATGTTTAGTAAAGTGACATTAGCATTGTTCACACATCCCTGTGCTTCCTCCCCCACCCCCCTTCCACTTGTGCCCTGTTTCTTGGTGAAGCATTGCCATGGCGACTGCAAAATGTGGGAACACCTCTGTCCTTCAGAAAGCAAGAGAAGGAGGCAACTAATGGCGATAATTAAAATACACAGGCTGACTTACTGACTCAAAAACACCGTGACATTTCAGTCATAGGGCTGCATTGAAGGAAAGTATTTGTATATTAACACATTATCACTCAGACTGATGAGAAGGGGTTGTGTGTGTGAGTGCGTGTGTGCGCGTGGGTGTGTGTTTGTGTGTGTGTGTGTGCACGTGGGTGTCTGTGTTTGTGTATGTGTCTGTGTGTTTGTGTGTGTGAATTCTCGTAATTTGTCTATCAGTGTATTTTCATATTTTGCAATCTGAAGTCAGACCACAGTCACCATGACAACCTGCAGCTTAAAATAGCCCTCTCTCTTCCTGACCGGCTCCGTCCTAACCCCAATATTTTCAGCCTACACCCCAAACAAGCGCAGTGGATATGTCCTGTTATGTTCATTTACTCCATGTTTCCGCAAGTACCCTCTCCCTGTCCCTCCACATAAAAATTATCTTCAAATATATTTCATTGGTTGCTTGCGTTTCCATGGAAACCATCTTGAAACCATGGCAACTGTTTGAACTGAGCCAAACGTTTTCTCTAAACTGCTGCATTCATCCTCTCTCCCTCCCTCATTTTATCCTCATTGCAGTGTTTGTGTAAGACTATGGACTATCCGCAGCTTTATCCACGTGCCCGCCAATTGAAGTCTCCCCTTCCAGAATCAGACATTTGAAAAATATTGTGATACCTGCGTCTTCTCAATTGTCAATATTAGTCTTAATGATGCAACTCGGCTTGCTGCTGTTGCATCACCATTGTTCCTCTATAGCCAGCAACGGTATTAAAATGCAACCGCAGTATCTATTCCTTCGATGAAAATGGCTTTACTAGAAATAAAATAGAGAAAACACTGTCTCTCGAGCTGGCAGAGACTAGATGTAGAAAAACAAGACTTGTAGTTAAATTAACTATTAATGTCGTAGAGTGCCTTGCTAAGGCAAGGTAAAGTGTCCACTTGGTAAGAACTGTACCTTTGTATTTAGCAGCTGCTTATCAGCTTACCTGCCATAACTGTTTAGCCTGTTTTATTGCAAGATATAATACTCAGTTTAAGTTTCTTTCTCAAGGCTGACCTACAGTATCAGGACTCTGGTAGTTAGAGCCGCATCCTCTCAGTGTGTCCTGGTTCTGAACTGCTAAACATTCTGTTTCTAGCGGACAGTAAATCATCCGTGACTGGGGGCAATTTACTCCTCTTCCAGAAAGGTTCACTGTCGTATATCCACAAAACCAAGAGGGAATAACTAGAAGCAACCACATGTTTTTGTTATTAAATAAACTTAAACAATTTTGCAAAGGATTTCTGATCTGGTTAAGTGGAAGGAGGAGCATGCTTTATTGGGGCAGATTTTTCTCCACGGGGGTATATAAGATTGATGCATAAAAATGCCCTATTCTCACGCACCCAGTGACTTACCTCAGACCCAGAGGACACACACAAACCACCACACAAATGAACAGTCAAGCACAGTTTGAAGCTGATGTTAAATCTGATGTCACTCAAAACAGTAATGGAATTCATACTTGTGTTTTTCTTTTTTCCTCAAATGTCATAACTATTACACATTTTCCCTCAAAGTCCCCTGATACAAACAGCCATCTACCTGTTCGCAAAAACACACTATAATTGCCAGAATAGCTAATGGGCATTTATGACACGCAGGTAATGAGAGGCGGGATCTTCTGGTAAGTACGATATAAGACAAACAGCAGTTAATTTAAGGGTTTTGCATGGCATACCAAAGCCAAAAAGAAGCTGCTCTGGAGAGAAACATTTATGCTACGGAAAGTCCTTAAAGGTAAAAGCGAATTAACGGCCGGGATCGAAAGACTAATTGTTTTAGTCAATAAAACTACGTCTAGAAGGAGGAAATTCAGCTCTGATGATTGTTTTAATTAAAACTTTGCCACCAAACTTTTTATCCAGCAAGAACAATTTCCTATTATTTCTTTTGATTTGAGAACAACGGTAATTAATTCCAATCATATATGTATTTTGTTAGAGTATTTTATGTTGTGGATATAATTGCATAAAATATGATGAATATAAATTAACCGCAGCCGATTACTGCAGATGAAATTGAGTGATTGAGGGAATTTTAGGGAGTAAGAACAGGCAGTCCTCCTGAGAAATCACAAGATTCATTAGATACATGATTGCATTAATTGAGTTACCAAGAAAGTACAGTGATCGGTGATAATAATCATTTCACATCCCATGTTATTACAGAAGGAATGAAAATAGGGATGCCAGAGTATCTCAGATATGTGGGATGCCTCTTCATCCTCTCATGGGCTTCAGCAGAAACTCGTGCTTTAAAATTTTTGGTGGTTGTAAGTCTACCTGCAAACCATCCTTCGGTTTTGTAGTTTTGATCAAAAAAAAAACGAGCGCACTGATTTTCTCACGCATTGCCTATCCGTGTTAATGCGTGACTTTTAAAGGTCTATCGCCATGGTGATCGGTCTCCCATTGAGTCATTTCCCAGTGACCCTCACGAGGAGGAATTATGGACCCAAGGATTTGGACAGCTAACGGAGGTACACCCCGGAATGCTGACATCCACTCAAGCACTTTGCAGAAAGTAATGATAAAATAATATCTGGGTATGATTTAATCTCAAAAAACTGTGTATTCATTTCTGTAGAACTGGCATTCAGATTACTGTATGCTGTTTTGCTTCTGTTTTGCTCAACAAAATGTATTGTATTTTAGTGTAATCAAAAGAATATTAGGCCGTTCAGTGAGTGGATTAAGGCGAGAACGGCAGGCTGGACTCACAAATAATTTAAAATAATTTACACTGTTGTGAATTTGTGAAACAGCAGGATTTTTGTGCCCCAAGTAAACTGAGAAAGCATTAATGAAATGATGCTTTGTCCTATATTTTAAATGCCTTTCAAAACAGAAAATGAAGAAACAGGGCTTCTTTCCAAAGATAAGTGGTTATACTTCTTAATAAGTTTACAGAATGGATAAGTAGTCAATTCTTTAGCGATTCCAGGCGAATCATGTTTGTCACAAAATCATTCGAATCACTAGCACACCTTGAAAAAAAATACCGAGATATTTATTTTTGCCATGCCTTGTTACTGTCCATGACATCGCACGGTGATGTGATGCATTTCTATTCCCAGTTAGGCATAAAGCAGCAGTATGAATTGGGGCGCTTTTTAAGGAAACGGTACGCTGGCTTCCTCAGTGACGACTATGACGCCAGAGAGGTGAGCGCACTGTTCTGCGTGTGAAAACCGCTTATTGCTTTCAACGTGCCTGTGCGTGGCCGGCATTACATGCGGTGTATGATGACACCTCTGGGTCCCACAAGGTGTCTATACCGTAATTACACTGATCAGACTCTCCCTACTGTTTCTGCCCTCTCTGTTCTCTCTCCGTGAAGGAACATGTAATTACCACCATAATTATAATTCTCTCCATCCCACTGTTGCTGACACTCTGTCTCTTTCTCTAACTTTGTGTCTGCATGGATGTCTCTCTATGGGTCCTCCTTCTCTCCCTCCTCCCATCTGCCTTTTCTGCTGTGCCATCTAGACATCCATTGTCCTCTGCTTCCCCTTCGCTTGTTTTTCCTACTCTCCACTCTCATTTTTTGAGCATAAGAATAAATAAAATTTGACTCGCAGTCTGAATGCTGTTGTCTACAAGACGGGCATTTTTGTCAGAATAGTCGTCGGTGTCAGAAAGCGGCGAATGAGTCAGCAAGAATTCTGGGTGTTAGATGGTATCTACTCATCTCCCTTAAGGTGTACGTGCGGAGCACAGACTACGACCGAACTTTGATGAGTGCCCAAGCTAATTTGGCCGGGCTGTTCCCCCCAAACCGACAGCCCCCTCCCATCAGTTCCCAGCTGCCCTGGCGCCCGATTCCTGTGCACACAGTTTCCAAATCCCAGGACAAGGTGAGAAGCACTGTGACTCTAATTGAGACTGTCACTTCCTAGCATCTTGTCACACTGTCCCCCCAAACCATGGCAGTGTGATGATTATGTAACTTCTGGCTGGACCAACTACGTTGATGCCAGAAGAGCACTTCGGCTTGCCTTTAGAAAAAGTACCGAGTACATTATGACAGGCATGAAACACTGAAATTTAAGAAAATATCCGCTGATCTCTCTGTATGACATCGCTTTACACTTTATCAAAACCTTCCCCCAACGAACGTATACAAAACACCAAAAATGGACCTTGTGCTTTGTGTTTCAGGACAGCATTGATAATCTCTAAATTTTGTTCACATTTTGTTCAAGGTCCACATTTCCAGAACCCATACAAATGAAGGGGTGTTTTTTCACATTTTCCTTTTCACCCTTCAGTTGTAACATTTGCTTTAAGAGCAGTCATGCAGTCATTATCACATTTGCCGTGGTTTGCCTGCCATTCCTACGGCTCGGGGCTTGTAAGGCTTAACTAAACAGTGCGACTCACCACTGAATTCACAGGCATGTTCACAAAATCTTCTCACACAGAACTATGAGAAAACACGTTTATTTAACTTGCGGTGTCTTTTGGTACATTTGAACAGTAGATGACTTCCTGTGTAAATACATTACTGCTTAAGAAATAGTCAAATACGGCTGAAGCTGAGCATAAATGTCAACATGTATAGTTGGAAGGACCTTGTTCCCTAGTTTTCTCTACAGTTGACTCTAACACATTTTGAAACACTAACTGGAAGTTAAAAATCATTAAAGAATGGTTTTTACAACAGAATAAAACAAATATATACTCTCTTATTGTATGACGCGCTATGGCTTTCACTTCTGTTAAAGTAAACTATACTTATCAGAACAGACAAATGTAGCCTAGACAGGAACTGTGAAGTACTTGCAAAATTTTACTTGTCTTGTGACTATACTGAGCCTTTCAGCAATCACTTTGAGCATTATTAATTTATACAACATTAACATGCCGTCTGTTTATCTCTCAGTTGCTAAAAACACCCAGCAAACATTGTCCCAGATACAGAGAGCTGATAACCGAAACCTTTCTCAGTGAAAAGTATCAGAGAGTACTGAAGACTTATAAGGTTGGACACAAAACTTGCATATATTTCTATTTTGTGTCTGACACCTACGTGTCTATGAGACCTAGCAGTCAGTTTCTGTTTTTTATTTGTCTGTGCCAGGCTTTGTTATTTTGCTTTAGAGACAGTTTGTCTCTGTCATTCTGCCCCAAATTCGGCTTTGCCAAAATTTTGAATTTCCAATTTCTTTTATATTTAAAATTAAGCAAGAGATTAAATTACTGAAAAATTAAATTGAAAAGCTTTAATTAAACTATCACGAGTCTCATTAAACCAGTAAATGAATTAGTGTGAGGCCTGTACAGTGACCTTAAAGATTCCGTAAAACTCATCTCCCTCTTGTGGCACTTCTGAAGAACTACAGTTTTAGAGGCTGTCAGTGTCAAACCATTTACTTTTGCTGTCTGTGCTAAGTTGATTGATGGTGTCCCTTGTTTCTCATGCTATAAAAAGTTGAAACCAGAAAAGCTGCTTTAATTTGTATTGCTTCAGATAGATACGTGTACTTTGAAAGTGTGAAGTTTAAGATGAAGCTAACAATTTTATCTTCTCTATATAATTTCAAGGTGAGGGATATCTTCTTGCTTAAGGCTCTCTTGATTTTTCCTCCCCTTAGTTTAAACATTATTTGTAACAGGACTTTATCCAGGAGCTCTCAAACCACACTGGTTACCCAGTAGACAGGTTGGTTGCAAGGAAAATCTGGAGGGTCTACGACACTCTCTACTGTAAGGTAGTGTCTATATACATACAACTACACATTGGGAAAGCATACAGGTTGCTAAATTACATTGTAATTTACAGGGTAATCATTTAAAATCTAATCTAAAGAGATTGTTAGTGTACTACGTCTACATTACTGCTTAAGGTGCTTCTCTAAAACCCCAGCTGCAATGTTTAATTTTTTTTTTTATTTCTTTTTTATAAAGGGTTCATAACCTCACACTTCCCAGCTGGGTGACCCAGCGTGTGCTTAATACATTGGAGGAAATAGCTTCTTTTGAGGTCATGTACGGTGTGTTCACCTACAAGAGGAAAGACAAGGCCAGACTGGCCGGGGGTAAGTACTATAGCTGTCTGTTCTTAATGCTGATTTTGACACAGTCACTAACAAGAGCTGCACCTCCTAATTACACTTTTCATGTAAATTAAAAATCCATACCGTAGAAAGTTTATAGGCAAGGCAAGGAAAATCTATTGTGTATAGCACACTTCATACACAGAGGTACGTCAAAGTGCTTTACAGAGACAGGAGCAGACAAGCAGAAGAATATTAAAATATTAACTTAAGAACAATTAAAACTAACAAAAGAAATAAAAAGATACAAAAAAAATATTAAATACCAAGTTAAGTTGGGAACAGTTAAGTGCTTTAGAATGAAGGCTAGTCTTAGGCCGCCGATCGGAAGTCGGTGCTTGATTCTGCATTAGAAACCTTCATTACTGTATCGTTCAAAGATAACCTAAATGATGACTATATTTTTGAAACAAAGTAAATAAAAATATGCTCAGTTCCTGGAGGCCGATGTGCATTGCTCCTATTGAAATTCTAATGCTAATTGTAGCCGCACATTTTTCCCAATGAGTAAGAGTTTATTTTGCCGGAGTATAATACTTACAGTGATCGAGGAACGCGGATACATTTATGAATATGATGTAAGGCGATGGTTGGATGCAGTTGGTGTTTTCTTGATGAGGGCTTTAATAAGCAATGTCTAACGGTGAGAGTTTTGATGAAATGTCTGAAGTGATACAGCGGGCATTAACTTAAACGAATGGGGTAATTAAAGAAGCCTTATATATTATCGTTATGACTTTTATTTTATTTGCGGGAGTAGCGGCCATTAAGCAAAGGCAGTTTTAGGACCTACATTTTTGTTGCTAATTCAATTTGACAGAAGTACAATTTGTAGCATTCAAGTCCGAGTGCTGGAGTTCTTTTTAGCTTTGGAATTTATTCATTTATTTATTTGTTTATTTATTTATTGGACAAATCAGAGTCTGCACTCAAAAAGGTATAAACAAATTTTTTCTCTGACCAACCACTTTTTTCAGGCTGAACGCAAAGCTTTCACATTAAGGTTGCTATCATCACACCATTTGTTGGCAATCGAGCATCTATAAAGCATCTGATTTGTCTGCTGGCACAAGTAGGCGAGGACTGGTGTAAGGCAATAGCTAAACCAACACCTTTCATGTGTGAATGAAGAGAGTACCGTCTTCTCCAATAAGCATATAAAAAACAGGTTAAAAATTACACTCAGCAGCACCTTGTGTTGGTTTACCAATAATAATTTTATTCAAAATTAACTTCTCTATGACTTATGTCAGTGACAACTACTCCGAGCATAGATTTTTCTAGAAAATGGAGCGTATAGCAGTAAAAAAATTTCAAAAGAATGTCTGCAGGAGAATGGATACACGATCACTAGTTCATTTAAAAAAAAACGGTGGCTATCCTAAGTTGTTAATTATGCCACTTTTTGTGAAAGCATACCGGTAATGGTTGAAAAAGTAAAAATATTTTATTTAAAATGGTTAATTCAGGGGTTATTATTTAATTACTCAGTAACTATGATAAATTAATAAAAATTACACATGACAAAATTAATGTTTCTTGAATAAAACATTGGACATTTGGTTTAAAATGATTAAAACTTACATCCTCAGCAATTCAACTGACAGTGATTTGAACTGTGTGGCTCATTTAATCAACAGCACAATTAATGTTAATTAATTAATGGTTTCCTTGGAGCAGCGTACAGAGGAGTCCACAAAGACCCTATCTGCAGAATATCCTCTCTGGTGAATATTTTACTACGACATGGTTAAGGGCCCCCAACAATTAAAAAGATTCAATAACTTAATGTGCACCAAGACAGTAAAGGAACCAGCAGTACATTCTGCTGGTTATTTTTGGCATAAAAACTACGTTTCAGCTCCCCGTCTAAGATATTTCATTATCTGTAGTAATAGTTAATGGAGCTGGACCTAATGAATAGACCTAGGCCCAGAACGTTTACGTTAACACCACTCCAATTACCTCATCTTGAAAGGGCTTCCTCTGACCTCTGCATTTGCATATATCTGTCAAAAAATGTCATTTGTTTTACATTTCAGGCGTAATTTCCAATAACTAGCTTTTAATCTCTTTTCATGCTTTTTCTGCAAGTTTCAGAGTCATAATTTATACAACAAAGTCAGTTTACTCAGTCCAAAGAAATAAAAATCTTTTGTAGATAAAAATGGATAACATGTTTCCAGTTAGGTTTTGAAATATTTACTCAGTGGCCTCTATTAGGTACTGTATAACTGCCAAGTCCCAGGTTGGACCTGCTCTTGACTCTGGAACTGCTTCAAGGAGACACCATTCTGCACGCTGCCGTTGTACTAACCTCTTATTTTTAGACTCGTGGCCTCCCTGTAAGTTGTAAAGAGTCTGGCCATTGTCCTCTGACCTCCATCAATGATAAGATGTTTTCAGTCACAGAGCCGTTGCTGACCGATTGTTTTTTTTTTTTTTTGCCATTTTTTGCCCCGTTCTCTGTAAACACTAGACATTGTACTGTTTGAAGATCCCAGGAATGTAGAATTTTCTCAGATGATGGAACCACAGCACTTGGCACCAACAATAATTCCATTCAAAACCATTCTGAAATGGGTTAGCTCATGCATTTTAGCTATTCTTTATTCTTAGCCAATAAGTAAACCTCTTGACCTTGTGGGCATGGTGTGCGTGTGTGTACATAATTACTAGCACAAGATTCGCTGTTCAGACTGCATTTCCTGTTCATTTTGTCATTGAGTGAATATCCTTTTGGTTTTGTTTTGATTCTACTGGATAATGACAAAGGTGCATGAGTACTGGGAAAAGGGTGCATTAGTTAATTGCATTGGATTACATTTTTTGTGTTTAGCAGAATAATAATTTTACATCAGAGAGCAGAAACATGATGTTGAGAACAGATTTGATTCTTATTTTAATTGGGATAACATACGTGCATATCATGTTCTGTTTATTGATTTGAGCGGAAATGATTGTCTTTCTTAGAAAAAAATGTGACAAATATCTCTGGGAAAACAAAAGGTTACTAGGCTGGTGATTAAAACAGAGTGAACTACAGTATATCCAACACAACAAGCCACAGGATGTGGGTATGACCGCATCTCCAGACCAGCAGATGGCAATGTGCCCATCATAGCCTTATAACAGTGAAGGGTGGCTCCATACTCCAAAGACCTCATCGTGTGGGCAAGGCATACCCATAACAGTGCTCAGTTTTGATTTCCTTCCTGTCTTCCAAAATATTGTCTGTCTGATTCCTGCCTTTCTCTGGATTTTGATTATTTGCCCATTACCCATCTGGTATCTGACTGTTTTCAGTTTGCTTGCTCTTTAGCTAACCCTGTCTGTTCTTCATTTTGAATTCTGTCCAGCTTCTGTGTTTCCTGTTCCTCCTGATTGCCATTCCAGGTTCATTTACGTATCAAGCTAGTCCTTCACCTGGTCGTGTATTCTCTTTCACCCTAGTCTTCATCGCTGTACACAGGTGACACCATGCCGAAATGCAGACTCTATTCTCTGAAGCAAAGTGGCTGATAAGTTCACTGGTGTTCAGTACTAGCTGATGTTCAGTACTGGCTGAAATAACACTGGTGTTCAGTGCTCGCTAAAATAGCACTGGTGTTCAGTACTAGCTGGTTATAAAACAATAATTACTTCCGGTTCCGGTTCTTGGGATTTCTGATTGCCGCCATTTTGACGCTACCGCGTTTTTACTCCTGAGATTTTGTCCTGCACCAAGTTTAACTTCGATCATATACCATCCCGAATTCTCCTGTACTAACGTAAGTAGCATACCATGGCATCTGCCATTTGTGTGGAGTGTAATATGTTTAGTTATTCTTCTCCTGT
>JAACJT020006553.1:5454-49192 GCA_009936485.2 Gymnarchus niloticus | reverse complement strand
CATGCCAATTTTACCCACCACATCAGGACCTGCCTCAGGAGACAATATTACATCCTAGTATTGTTGGACCTGTTCGGTGGGAAATCATGGGTGCCCTGCAGGAGGCCCTCCGATGGGATCCAGGACCCTCAGATGCCCTAGTAAACAAAACATATGTTCCTGCAGTCATCCGACCCCAACACCTACAGCGGACACACACCTCCCTCAGCACAGGCCATCCAGACATCACACATACCAGAGAACTCCTGTCCCATAAGTTTTGGTGGCCATCCCTTCCTGATGATGTCAAAGACTCTGTTCTATCATGTCCCGTTTGTGCCCAGATTCTTTCATGTAGTTATTCATGTCGGCACTAATAATGTCCGGTTGAGGCAATCGGAGATCACAAAGATAGAGGTGTGCACACTTGCGAAGCAGATGTCCACGTCTGTAACATGCTCTGGCCCCGTTCCCGCTAGATGCGGCGATGAAATCTACAGCAGATTGTCGTCGCTGCATTGTCGGAATGGTGCCCAATAAATGATGTGGGTTTTGTAGATAACTGGCGGACGTTTTCAGGCAAGCTTGAACTTTTGAAGAGAGATGAAATTCACCCTACTGTATGTGGCCAGGTGCTGCTCTCTTGTCAAAAAGCATAGCTAATAGTCTTAATGGAAAATCTTGACTAACTAGAGCCAAGTCCAGGCTGCAGACTCGGCTTAACTGACTATCTGCTAGCTGCTTAGAGTTGTCACCTGAGGCTCATAATATTGAGACGGTGTCTGTTTCCCGCAGTTTTAATCGCAGAAGGCCACTCCACAACAATGTCTGCTTTAATAACCTGATAACCTGGTGTTGTGCACCCTGATGACAGTGTGTGAGTGCACTTGTTTATTTCCCCTACGAGGAGCTGGCTGGAGTGTTAGGCAAGACAGGGCAAAGATAAACATAAGGGGGATGAATCAAAAACACAAGATTACTTCAGAAGTTAATAAGAACTGAGACATACACTAGTATCACTGCAATGGTTACAGCTTGCGATGAATAATGAATAAAATGAGTTATCGGTAAACAGGGTGTTGAGAGCCATAATACTCCCTGACAAAAGCGGCTGTTCATGGTTGGGGTCTAGTTTCTATAGCAGCTTAACTGCCATTGAGGAGGGACACTGCTGTTGAGAAGAAACTGTCCCAGTGTCTGGTGGTTCTGGCTCTGTTAGCTCTGAGTCTTCTGCCAGAGGGTAGAGGCTGGAAGAGATGGTGTCCTGGGTGAGAGACGTCAGCTATAGTCATGCCCATGCTCTGTATGACCCTGTTATAAATGTCTTGGAGTGTTGGTAGGTTGGAGCTTCTCTGCTTTCCTGTGTATTCGTTAGAGTTTAGTATGCTCCTGAGATGTGGAGGAACCAAACCACACAGTGGTGGAGGTGCTGAGGACTGTCACAATAGGTGCAGTGTAGAACTGAATCATTGGGGCCTAGGGCAGGTTGTATTTCTTCAGTTGCCTGCGAGAAAACATCTTCTGGTGTCTTTCATGGCAATGGAGTCTGTGTTACTCTCACACTGTAGGTCCCTGGAAATTGTTCCACCGTGGAAACCACAGATTAATTTATGATGAGGGGTTGTGGGGAAGGGGGGTTCTTTCTAAAGTCCAATACTATCTTGACAGTTTTTTTGGTGTACAGAACTAGGTGATTCTGACTGCACCAGCATGTCAACTGCTGGACTTCCAGTCTGCAGGCAGACTCGTCACTGTTGGAGATGCAGCCAACCATGGTGGTTTTGTCCATAAACTTCAAGATCAAGATATAGGGTCTATATGAATACGATTTACACAATTTCCCTGTGAGCTCCTCTCCCTATGAGTGACTTCTCCTTGGACAACCAGTGGTCTCTAATCACATAAGTTCCAAGCAACTTTATTTCCTTTTTTTCTTCTGAAATACTTAAATGCTACTGAAATACCATATAGCTTGAACCGTAACCATGTCATTCTATGGCCTTGGCATCCTATCTAAGGTGTACCCCAGCCGTATGTCCTATCCTATCCCAGGCACCATAGGACGTTTCTCCTCTGTGGAGCTGTAGCCCAAAGGTGAGCCGTGACTGCCCTCTAGTGGTCTGCACATCTATACTCTAGAGATGCTATAATGATTAAAAGTTGTCTAGATGTTGAAAAAGTTGACAACCCTTGGCGCACACCCAAACATGGACCCTTCCTGTATTCAGTTCCCAAATCTGATGGCCTGTCGTAACTTTAATGACAGGCTGCTGCGTGTGTTTGGCATTCCTCGGGGCTTGGTCTTGTGAATGATCGTTCGATAAAGTAGAACTGATCGATATATTTAAATGGACCAGAACTGGCCTTTAAAGTTGCATTAAACAAAATCCTTTTGAATAAACAAACAACAACAAACAAATCAACAAACGTCCATAATTATCACAAAATATCAAAACCAGGGTATGCTGGCTGTGGTCTTGACCTTCACAGGCTCCAGGGTCTTCCCCTCCTCCCTACTCTTCCTGTGCTTCCTGGCATGCTTGTACCTCTCCACATACGCCTTGACCAGGCTGGCCACCTTCACTGGATTAACTTCACCACTCTTACTGTGGCACACCTGAGAGCCAAAGTTATGACTGACACGCACTCCTTGACGTAGGCTGTAGCAATAGCAAACACGTGCAAATACACACCCCCAAAATCTTGTTTTTTAAAGTCATTAAAGATGTATGCTGTACAATCATTCCACCCTGGAAAAAGAACAGTTCAGAGAAATCAATAAAAGCCCAAAATTTCCATGCCATTCATGCCCATGATGAGTGTATGTAAACTTCTGACCACAACTGTACATGTTCCTAAACTAGGACAGGCCCTTGGTCACCTAAGCATGTAATACAGATGTTTATATATTTTTGCTTTGTCAATGGGCTTTTAATGAGGATTTCAGCTCCTTCACCTACATCAACGCGTGCACAGTCTCTGCCATGCTTACTCCCAGTTTTCTCAGTAAGGGGTTTTTCGGCCACCTTAAGGTTCCCCGTCGCCTTCTTTGCCGATGCCACTCCACTGGGAATCCTGCTCTTCAGTGACGAAATGGTGACTGCAATGACAAAAAGACAAGGCACTCAGCCAAAAGGTTGTGGCGACCTCCCGCAGATCACGATGCCCTGTGAGAAGCTGTACCTGGTTTGATGGGTTTCAGAGAACCATCCCGGTTGATGATGACCTCGGAGCTGTCCATCATCAGGATGCTCTGAGCGGTCAAGATACTTCCCAGCAGGTCAGGCACCGGAGCAGCCTCGACCACCACCTCTGCCTCAGAGATACCAAGCCCTCTCCTGCAAAATCAGACCATCACCCCATTGGGTATCTCACTTTCTTAAATACCCTTGACTCATGTTCACCCTCAACATAACAGGTGTGGGGGGAACATGAGGCTCACCCGTGGAGATCTGCAGGCACAGGTCAGGCAATAGGCTGGTGGGAGCGCAGTGCAGAGTGGGACAACACAGGCCTCTTGGTGTCTGGCAGATGAGACTCTGCTGGAGAACTTGCCACCGACTCGTTCCTTTAGAACGACACAAAAGGTCACAGTGCTGAATGCCCGAGGCTCAGGCACTGCACCAAGCCAAACGTGCCAATCTTAACATCCCACCACATAAGCCTAGGTCATATTTCACTTTTCCAAATACGTTCATGTGTTCAGGGTGCACGTGATGTAAATTTGGTTATCAGGGGTGTGCGTGTGGACTGTACGCGTGCAGGCCAGATTTTGTGTCTATCAGACATTTTGCATGTCGACTGTGCATGCGCAAGGAATCAATTAGTGTACTACTGGGAATGTCCAGTAGCTGGCAGTGCAGACTTTAAAAAACAGATCCTGATGAGGATGGAAGAAAATATTTGCCATGGATGCCTTCGGTGCGCAGCAATGTAGTATAGAGGAATCTGCACATCCACAACTCGTCTCTCAAGGAGCACAAGGAAAGATCCAATGATGGTCATGGAGAGAGATCACCCAAACACTAGGAAAAGATGACAACTCATGCAGGCAAAGATGGAAACCTCTGAGAGACAGGCAAGATATGCCCCCTCTGCTGGTCTGGTGGAATATCACTGCTAACCAAACATGAACATACATGTACATTGACAAATGTATTATGAACACAACATGTGACAGCACAGAAAAGCAAACTTTGAACTAGGCTATACCCTTCACTGAAGTGGTCCAGGTCAAAGGAGTCTCCAAAAATGGACAGGGTGACGCCAGTGTCGGCCTGCATGCTGCCCAGGCTCTGCTCAGCAGGCTGGTACACAGTCGGGATAGAGAAGCTGTACGGTCCTGGTACAATCCCTAGTTTTCGGGCCAGACGAGAGCGGGCCGTCATTGCCACCTCGAAAGCAAAGAAATGACGTGGGCACTTTAGTGTGAAGGGCTAGCAGAAGCTTTCACTTTGCAATGAAAAGAATGCCAGTAAAAAACCTGGGGAAAAATGTCCTCCTTAACTCTTTTACCCAAAACTCTGTACAAAAAAAAACAAAAAAAATCATTCACAAGCTTGCAAAAATCAGACATGTAACACGTTAATTAAATGTGTCATTTCACTTAAAAATGATGTAACCTGTTTATTAAAGAACTTTATTGTAATTCTTTATAGCAGCTGTAGCAGAGACTGCTCAACGGGGACCTTAGGAGTTACGGGAACTACTGATAGATCAAAGGACCGTTATTGTAGTGGAGAACACTGTTGAGAAGCGATCTCCCTGTGCTAGGTTGTGGATTTAGGGCTGTATGTATCTCGATGGGTGGGCTAAACACCACTTATACCAAGGATCCTGGAGAAGCTTTATGCAGGTTCAAGCTAGGCAAAGTATATGGCTTTGAATACAAAGGTTGAACAATAATCTATAGTCCTCAAATGCTCTATCAAAATTGCTCTAGTGCTCTCTCGAATGCTCTCCCAAAGACACTTGTGCCCTCTAACAGGTCTGAGATCGACTTACTTATATACTCCTAGGATTTCATCACTGAGGCGATGTAAGTGCTAGGGGTCCACCTAGCCTAAGAGACCATTATTAGGAACATTAAGATCTATAGTAATGAACAAGGACAAGGGAACACAATATTCTTCCTGAATTCCAGGAGACTTAGACCCTTTTCTACAGCACCCAAATAATTATGACAGAGAACAACACATTCACACAAAACACATTTTGTGAGGCTT
Organism: Gymnarchus niloticus; assembly: GCA_009936485.2. NCBI lineage: Eukaryota > Metazoa > Chordata > Actinopteri > Osteoglossiformes > Gymnarchidae > Gymnarchus > Gymnarchus niloticus. Next base: position 43,988 of record JAACJT020006553.1, on the reverse strand, counting down.
TACTTTTGTGCTCCCACTTTCTCAGCATGATGAGCGACTTTTCGTGACCACATATGAGTTGATTTAGAGCTAAATGCAGAGTTTGCTAAACTTTCGCCTGCTCAGAGACTCGGGTGGTTAGCATATTCTCTAGCTAATCACTACAGCACTGATCTAAGAATGTGACAGCAGATCACGCCTGTTCATTTGTCACACGACTTACCTTGTAAAAAAGGAAGCAGTGGCACGATTAAACTGGTTATTCTGACAGAGCAGAGAACAACTAACAGGAGCAGAGTTATAGTTTTGAAATTTTCATTAGTTTTTATTTTTTATTTAGTTTTTCAGTTTGGTTTTTTTTTATTTTAGTTTGTTTTATTTTTACTTTGAGTAATTTGCTAGTTTTAGTTTAGTTTTTACGTATTTAGTTTTAGTCTTAATTTTATTTTTTCAGGTATTATGAGGAAAGCGTTGATTTATAGATCTTGAAAAAGCTAGGATGAAAGAATGCAACTAGAAGGCTGACTAATTTAAGCACATTACACACTATTCACTTTGTGTTTAAACCTCTTGCAATGCCATAAATACAGAACCACTGGAGTTGAGCGGAGTTGTTTCAACGGGGGGAGATAACCAGCACTGAAACATTCAGTATAGAGACATTACAGTGAATAAATATCAAAACTCAAAAGGGTAACAGAACTAATAAGTGTAGACGATATCTGCAACCACAGTGAATAAATTTATATCAACAAACCACTGTATAACAGAACATGTAACTTCAGGTGAGCAAACTGCTAGACAAAACCTATAGGGAATGTGATTCCTCTCTTTTCCTCATTGATCTGTGACACTTGCATCTTACTACTACCTCCATATTCAACACGTTTGATACTAATCACGTACAAAAAACAAAAGAAAATTAGAAAGAAAAAGAAAATCCATTCATAAATTAGCATGGCATATGCTGCTAGCTAGCAAAATAGCATTAACAAGAGAGCACTTTGCAGTTGAAAAGATCATTTTCATGAAAATATCTGTATCCATTTTCAGGCTTTTTAGGTTAGATGTTGCACTCCACTAATTGTATAACATATGCCATGGTCAGTTTGGGAAGATTTTTGAGAGAACAGCTGAACAGCTCCGATTGCTCCGTTGTGTTTGCCAGCCACCATTCAACAGGAAGTTGATTATCCCAGCAATAAACTGGCAGGAAATCATCATAGATACCCGTGAAAATGGTCTATTCTGAAGTTGGCCCATTATGTCAAGAAGTCAAACTGAACAAAAACTCAACAACGAAAACAAAGTTGATTTTACCTGGTGTTCTGTTTTAGTTTGTTTTGCAGTGTTCATTGAAGTTTTCATTTAGTTTTCATTTTTTAAAAAACTCATTTTTATTTTTATTATAGCTAAAGAAATTATTTTTTCACTGCCAGTTTTAGTTTTAGTTAACTATAATAACCCTGAATGGGAGCGGTTTTCCACTTTACTGCGCTTGATCAAAATGTGTGCCAAGCAGCACAACTCGTACAAACCTGGATGTCGCGTGCCTGAGAGATGCGATTCCTGTTGACAGTGGCACGGACTCTCTCGCTCTGTAATGTGCGGGCAATGGCGCGGGCTGGTCTGGCGCTAGAAGACCGGAGGCGACTGGTGGTGGGGACGGTGTTGGCTACCAAGACCGCCACCTCATTCTCATTCACCTCGTCCCTAGAATCCCCTGAATCACAAACACAAACCTCAGAACTGCTGTACATGGTGGCCCCCCAGAGGTGGTAGTGGGTACATTCAGTCAGACAGTTCCATACTCGCCATCATTCTTTTTGGTAGCATCCAATTCGATTACCTGTGTGAGGATTGCTGGCGGCACATGCTGGGCAAAACCACTCCTCCACAGGAACTGTGCTGAGAAGGGGAGTGAGGCACTCCATGTGATACCTGGGAAAAACTTGAATAAAGACTTCGGTTTGTACAGGAGGTAAGGCCCATCCCAGCACAGCCACTGGACCAACTCACCCCACATCGCAGCCGTCGCACAGCAGCAGTTGGTCCTCTTGGTTGCTCTGACCGCAAACCTCACAGTTGGTCTGGTCCAGATCCAGGTCCAGCTCAGGCTCTTCCAGAGCTGCCCGTGCCAACTTTGGCACGGTGGTCTGGCCATAGAGAGTGTGACTTTACTCTACAGGTATAAAACCCTCTACAGTCCTGCTCCTGTCCATTTTAACAACTCATGCTCATTAAGTGATTTTCACGTATAGTTCATTGCATCAGTTTAACAATTAATTCACCCTAAAGAGCATCATCCATACACCTCTCACGTCATGAAGATGCCAAAAGCCAGAGGACAGGATGGCAGCCAAACAACTGGAAATGTTTCCTACCATCTTCTGAACACTTCCCCTGTAACACTTCTGCTGTAAGACGTTCTCAAAGTACATCCGATCCACAGGACAGAAACTGGCATTCTGGGGGGATGGAACACCACAGAGGCATAGATTACTACCCAAAGTCCTGTGTACATGTTTGTCTGCCTGGGAACAGACTTAGCCAACTTGTAGGCACAAATTTTGCTCATTTGCAAAGACCTGTGTTTCCAAAAGACAACAACCCAGAAAAATCAAACGATATATAAACGTTCCAAAACAATTTTTTTAAACTTAAGTGACTGTGATAAATTCTTCTAGAGTTGTGGTGGTTCGTGCTCATCCATCAGTAAGTACAATTTGATCCAAAGGGAAATTATCACTAATATGCCTTTTCTCACCATACGAGATTTCATCTATACCCACAATCTGTAACAGCACCCTGTAAAGTTCCCTCTAATAGCAGATTACTGACAGATCCTGGGTAAAGGGTGCAGGAGGAGATAGCACCTTAGACCACTCCAGGATGCAGTCCAGGCAGAAGTAATGGTCGCAGTTCTCGGGTGTAGCGACTGGCTGCTGGTGGAACGAGTTCAGACATATCGGGCATGTCTCTGCATCCTCATCGGACCTGAGGTCTGTTCCACCATCTGCTCTTCCAACTCCTTTGGGTGCCTTCCCAGAATCCTCTTCACCATCTTCACAAACACACACAAGATAGAGACCAACTAACAAATACAACACATCCAAGCTATCTGCGAACAGCAATACCATATTTGGATTTATACTACCTGTTTATACAGCAGATTGCAGCGGTAAGGCAAGGCAAGGTTATTTACACTATATTGATAAAAGTATCATCATGGCTGTGTGTTTAATTATGCACAACCCCAACCACACTGCAGTTCCTCTAGTTTATCCTCAGTAATGCATGACCACAGTGGAAGACATCAAACCATCTACTGAAAATGACTACAACACAGGGTCATTACCCAATGGCTTACAGTTGGTCAGATCCACAAACCAGGGTATTCTCACCGCAACTGTCATTAGAATCATCTTCCTCATCATCATTGTTGTCATCTTCCTCATCGCCCGTCTCTACGTCTCCTTCCTCACTGTCATTCTCACTCTCCTCCGAGTTGAACCCCCCCTCGTCAGTGGCATCCTCTAAGTGTTGAAGCAAAAAAGCAAATAAAATATTTTTACATACAAATTCATCAAAATTACTTGTGTTCGTCTTTTCTAAATTCCCATAACAAAGTATTACAATGGATGAAGGATACCAAGAGAAAAAGACTGGTGGGGGGTGGATTTTTACTAAATTCCACAAATGATGCATAATAAAAACAGTACACAACAGAGGCTTCATGAATTTAGGGACTGGTACAAAAATAAAGAAAGAAAATAGAGAAAAATCCATCCGTCCAACTAACTTCCAGCCTCTTGTCTGGAACTGGGTCACGAGGGGCCTGGAGACTATTCCAAGAAGCACAGTAAAATGCAAGATGATACACTGTAACTCTGTAGACAAGGAAGTCTTCCAAACGTGAAAAACAAGAGAAAGACCGTTTCACCATGACAATATACCCCAATATCTTCTCACCTTCGTCAGTGAGGATGGCCGAAACAGGCCTTTTGCCTTTGCCATGAAATGCATAGCAGTTGATCAGCTCATCTTGGCTATCTTCTTCATCCGTGGCTAACCATCAGAAAGCAGCAAAAGTTTTGGGGGAAGAGGGGGAGCAAGGTCATAATCAGGACAACAGAAACCAGAGTACTTCACCACCACAAAAAAAAAACTGCAAACTATGTAACTTAGGACAAACATCTCGCCATGTTATGACACAACCCACCCCACAGAACTGCAGCATGAAAGCTGCGCCATCAAAAATGTATTCTTACTCAAAATCCATGCGGATGCCATCACCTTGCTGGAAAATGATACTGACAAAAGCATGGTTGAAATGGTAATGTGTTTTCTATTAGATAACTCAGAAAAAGGTACATATGAAAACACCCATTCCCTAATATTTTACCACATTGTGCTTACATGTAAGTGTTGTTTTTAATCATTTTTGTAGGTGTGCTGTGAATTCTGCAGCAGATGGTGACATTGATGGTGCCCATTACAGCAAGGAAAAGGCCTACTGTTAAAAGTGTAGAAACTGTACAAACAAATGAAATTTTGCCACTGTTGTGGCAGGTTCGTTAAAGGCTGTTTTCATTTCTTCTCTAGTCTCCAAAGCTGGTCTGCTGTTCTGCCACTCATTGAGAGGGTTTCTTTAAAGCATGCTCCTTTTATAAGACCATCAGACATGTTTTGTTAAAGTAATCTGGCTCTTTTAAGGATTAAGACGTGGCCTGATCTGAAGTATAATTTATGCACTGGGAGCATGTTTTGATGAGGCATGCTTGCCAGTCGAATTATGCGTCCTTAAAAGTTGTGTGCTGTTAACTTCAATAAAGATTCTGCAACCTGCAGTATTACAGTGCAGATGGACTCAGAAGTAGCCTGATCTGAGGTATGTATGCACTGGGAGCATGTTTTGATGAGGCATGCTTGTCAGGCGAATTATGCTTCCTTTAGGTGTGTGCTGAATAATATAATTTATAATATAAATGTTGAGCAGTTGTTTAAAGATTTGGTGAAGTTGACTGCTCGATTTGTTTGTTAACATGCAAATATTCATACTGTGTAATAATAATAAATTATAAAAAAATAACAGAATACGAACATCACCAGAGGCGAGCATATTATGATGATGTCTCAGCACTTCGTTCAGCTGCATTTCTCAGCAACGCTGCTCATGTTCAGTACAAGAACAGAACTCTTATGTTGAGCTTGGCGCAAAGCTCAACGCTTTTCATGTGAACATAGGCAAAGGGAGCATCGTTCGATAAAGTAGCACTTATCGAAACACATAGCTATTGATTCGCGCTACGGTAGCATAACTCGACAAGGGAGCACAACTCGTCAGAACACCGGAGCTTAAGAAACACTGCTGATTCCTGTATTGAGGCACACATCCCTAGAAGCATTGGCACAAACATTAATCTGTATACCGTATATCTCTACCAGTTAGGCTTCCAGGTTTTGTGCAAACCGGCGTTCACTGTCCCATGTTAGAGAGTACCCAACAAGGGAGGGGGAATTTTTTCAAAAAAGAGAAATAATATAAGTCCTAATACAGTGATATACAACTTTAAATCCATAAAAATGTCCTTACCTGTAGTTACAGTCCTCACATTCCACTGTCTTTATGAAAGAAGCCTCAGTCCCAGTTGCAGAAGCACATCTATTACCCAGTTGAAGAGCACACATATTTTATTTATTGTAATCTTTAATTTTTCCTGTATGTTAGTCAACACATTCTGCATGTTATTTATGCACATTACATATACAGTGGATATAAAGTCTACACACCCCTGCCAAAAATGGCAGGTTTTTGTGCAATAAAAAAATGAAACCAAGATAAATCTTGTCAGAACTTATTCCACCTTTATTGCAAAATTGCAGTCTATACAAAGGTGAAAAATAAGGTTTTTGTCTCACCCTCTCTCTCCTGTTCCCTGGCTCCTCCCCCTGCTGTTTGGTTTCCTCATGCTGTGCCTGGTTGCTGTGGCGATGCTTACTGCCTCTTACGCACCTGGTGCTAGTTGCCTCGTTAAACACATGGTTGCCTGGCCTATTTCCCTGTGTCCGCTCAGTTGGCTTGGGAGTCTTGATCTGGAAGGGTGCCTGGAGGGTCCTGCTTGATCATACTGTAGCGGAAACCGCTTGTAGAACCAGCTTGAAGGACTAGATGTATGGACTGTAAATACAGTAGAGATCACTGTCGGGAACACTCTCCCGGAGCTGGTTTGTGTATTTCAGCCGTATGTACCTCGGGTGGGTCGTCCAGAACACCACTGTTAGGATCCTGGTAGATCTTTATTCAGGTTCAAGCTAAGCAATTTACACAACGTTCCACATAAACACTGAACACTAAAACAGGGCCCTCCAAAAACCATCCCTTTCCATGCGAGTGGTCTTGCCTTTGAGGCTGATGGTCTCATTATCCTTCTTAGGACGGGTCACCAATATCTCACTTTTGAATGAGGTGGTATCTATCTGTCCTCACCTTTCTATGGACTTCATCATCTCTCTCCCTTGTGGATTAACTGAGGTTAGAAGACACTGTTGTGCTTGTATGAGCAGGCTGACTAGCTTCACCCGTCCCTGTAAAGTCCACCCCAATTTGGTGCAGATGGCTACAGGACCCCCAGTTGATCCTATCCTAGCAGGTTCAATTGCAGTTATAAGGTGCGAATGATCACTCCCGATCAACAACAACAGTCGGACATTCCTGAATAGCTGTATTGGTAAGCCACGCAGGTGCCCATAATTCTTCTGGAGTTGCTCCACAGGGTAGGTGTGCTCCGCCAAGTTAATGCAGGGTGCGGTGAAAACTCCCTTGATGAAGAATCTGGTCTTGGGACTTTCAACTGGAGAGATAGAAAAGGACACTGATGTGCCACTGATGGTCTGTACATCCTGCCTAATTGTCCGCAAGAGTAGTTCTTCTGGCGTTCCTTGAAGTCTGAGTTTCTGGGCGGCAGCAGGTAGCATCATCATTCTCTCCGAACCATCATCCAATATGGCATAGGTATCCAGTGTTCGATCACCACTGTTTAAAAGGACTCTAACGACTTTCAACAACACCTGCCTGCCGTCAGTTGGTCTGTCCACATAAAGGACTTTGGTGGGTAAATTTTCTGTCCGGGTTTGATCCACGACAGGCTTCCCTGGTCTGTGCCCCACTGTGGTCCTCTCTGGTGTTTCTCTGTCCTTGTGGTTTCTCCACCTGTCTGCCGTGTCTTGGTGGGCGTCGTGTGTATCTCCCTGGCTGTCCCTAGTTTTGCCCTGGTCTGTTTGGTGCCCCTAGTGCCATCCTGTGTCTGGTCTTGCGTTTTGCTTTCTCTTGCCCTGTACATTGTGTGTCCTGTCATTCCCTGTCTGGTCTGGGGTCCGGTCTGTTTCTGGCCCTGCTGTTTGGTCCCCTCATTAGTCTTGTATAAAAGTGCTTCCCAGTCCTGCTTGCCCAAGTCTGGTCATTAATGTCGCTCCCATGTGTTGCCTGTGGCCCTGCTTGGTTTTTCTTCCTGGTTTGATCCCCCATGATCATGTTTGTTTCTAGCTCTTGTTTAGTTTTCTTGCGATAAACCTGTTTTGTTTGCTCTGTGCCTGCCTCCTAGTCATTCCACTCTCTCAATGTGACAATAGATTTAGACAATGTACTGCCTCAGACTGACCCCTGGTGATCCCCTGTTTTATGTTTTGGAGCTTATTATGCCTTTGGACAATAAACCCCTGTGTTACCCTCTGTCGACCTCCTGTCCACAATACGACGAGATATACTTTATCTTTTCTTATCCCATTTTCTTTAAAAAATATCAGTATATTTTTCCGCCTACTTCAAAATTATATTCAGTTTTCTCAATGAAATTTTCTACATCAACCCAAAATATTTTAGTGTGCATGCAATGAAGGAATAAATAAAAACTGGTTTCCCTCTCACTACCACTTGAGTATTCTATATCTTACATTTTAATTGGATATATTCTGTGTCAAACCTTGAAAGATACCTCTTTATTATTTATATAAAATTCATCACATATCCTCCAGGCCTTATGCCAATCTAGCTCTCTAAAAAATGATGACCAAAAGAACTTAGCTGGTGGAAGGGGTGGTATCTATAATCCTGTTCCTGATGTAATAATTTATAACTTTATCCTGCATAATGTTGATATCATCCATGAAAATCTTGTTTTGAAATTACAATAAAATTTTTAACATTAGATACCTTTTTAAAGAGTAATAATACTTTCCTATGGTATCGCAGCCATAACAATGGCAAATTATTGGGTGTAACCAATATGTTATATTTATCTAAAAATTGAGCACATGGCAACAAAAAACCAATAGTATTAATTAACTGGTTAACTAATAATATATTATTTTCAAACCATTTTTGAGGAAAAATTGATTTCTTTTTATTTTAAATATCTTATTTATTCCAAATGTATTATCTATCAGGGGAAAGGTAAGGCAGCGATTGATGGTTGCGCGTCGGACTGGGTGACGTCACAACAACCGCATCAGTCTATAAAAAGATGACAGGTGGACATGCCTGGTCTGTTTAAAATCAAATCCGCGTTACGCATTAATTTAAGGAGGAAGGACTGCTTCTTTAGTGGTTAACAGTCGTAAAACCATTTTTGGGAAGCACGGTCCTTTTCGTGGAAAGAGGTTAGTGATATGAAACTTTGATGCAAAGCTGTCTTTTTTGGTGCACGCATTTTACTTTCGTAACCTAGGAATGTTCTGTCAGTGTTAAAACGGGTTTGTATTGTTGGTTTTATATTTAAAATGATGTATTTATGAAATGTACAAATCACTCATTATAGATGTCCATGTAATGTTTTTGAAATCAGATTGCTGTCTCAAATGTGTGTTGCTTTTATAGCGGTGTTTCTAGCCGGGGATCTGGATGGATTCTGCAATGAAATCCCCGGCATCCTTTAATGCTGTTTCTATTAAATAACGTTGCCCTCGTAAGCTGGACAAGATGCTGCATTTTTATTTTTAATTATACGGGTTTCAAAGTATTTCTAGTGTTAAAATAACGAAATCTGCTGACGTCATGATGCACACGTCATTGTGGCAGCATGAGGGGCATCACTGTTACTTTCCCTGTATTCTACAGAGCAGTTTTAGTCATCCTACCTGTAAAAACATATTATTTTCTCGTTAATTTTGTACCCAAGTTATATGGTTTCCCCCTCTCTAGCGAATTTAAGTAATTTTTTTATTTGAAACGTAAGCAATCCTAATATTAGCACTGTGATTTTAAATCCGCAGTACAAAAACCACAAGTGTAAAGAAAAAGTTTTGTTCTACTTTGGATTTGAATCGCTTTGCACCACATATTTTAGAATTATTTAAAATTCAATAGCGTTTGAGCGATATTACTTACAAGACTAAAACCAAGTGCTAAACGTAGAACAACGTAGCAGAAATGACGCACTGCCCTTTGATTTTAGATATAATGCAGTACGGATGTTGTATTAATTTTTTTTTAATTCAGTAGTGTTAAAACTGTATGATTTTCAACCCTAAGACCAAGTGTAAAATGTTTAACTAGGGGTCAGTAATGAGACACCGCTTTTTAATAATTTATAATGCACCACAGATTTTATAATTTCTAAAATTCAAACGCTTTTGCAACTGCATGACCTATAAGTTTCTATATGTATTAAGTTACTATATATAAAATGTGGTGCATTGTATCGAAAATTAAAAGGTGGCGTGTCATTTTCGGCCACTTTATACAAATCACCTTTGGTTTCGTAGGTCATGTGGTTGAAATGCTATTGAATTTTAACGATCGCGAATATTGGACGAATATCGAGCGGCCAACTTTAAATCGGTTTATTCCTCCGCTTTATGCCGTTGATTTGCAAGATGGTACAACTATCCTCCCCTCCACCCCTGGACGTCTTGTCCCCATCTGAGATTTCCGAAGAGGTCAAGCGGAGCAGTTCCAGAGAGGATTCTCCCCTGACGCTGAGCACCCTGCAGCTGGCTTTAGTTGCCTCGGCTAGCACTTACCAGGGCTACGAGACCTACATTGAGGATGGTGTCATCTGCTTGAAACACAAGATCCGCAACATTGAGAAAAAGAAGGTATGAAGGAGCTAGGCTGTGAAGCATTTAATTTCAGTATGAAAACTGTAAACGCACTTAGCTTTAATGGCATTGTTGCAGCTCAAACTGGAAGACTACAGAAATCGCTTAAAGAATGGGGAAACTCTCAATCAAGACCAAATGGTGGGTAGTTCTTAATACGGTAATTCAATTATAAAAGATTACCTAATGTTTATGCATAGTCATGCTGTAGTCTTGTTCTGTCTTGGTTCAATATAAACTGCACGAGTATCACTGCACTCGCATGTATTCAACAGTATCCACTGTCCACTCCTTCGTCTCTTCTAGGACGCAGTGGAGAAGTATGAGGAAGTGGTCCACAATCTGAAATTTGCCAGAGAATTACAGAAAACAATTGATGCTCTCAGCCAGGATGTAAGAAGCTGTCAGGGATGGATGGGAAGTCGGGGGAGGGGTCGTTTGGTTTGGGCAAAATATGCCACAGAATGTGTTGTTCCAGCTGCTGAAGGCCCAGAGGAAGGCGGTAAGGCGGGAGCAGCTGGCACAAATGGAGGCGGAGCAGAGGAGGCTGAGCACTGTGCTACACATCAACTATATCATGCAGAATGTAGAGCTGGACCATGTGAGGAAGGACCTGCGTAGTGGTCTAAACCAGGCTCCCTTTCTCTCAGCGCCCGAACTGGAGCATCTGCTCGAACTCTCAGATCTGCTGGGCAGCCGCAGGGATGGAAGCATGAGGTGGGTCTCTGTCTGCGAGACCCGGGGCTGAGGTTCTGAGTGATAAGCTTGTTTCTACGTATCCGGCTGGAATCTCCATATTTCACAATGAACATTCCTTAGAACAGTTATGACTTGATACAGACTCCTTCTGCATGATGTTATTATCTCGAGGTGGGTCTCCAGGCTTAGTGAGTATAGATCTTGAGTGAAATGTGAGGTGGCTGCTTAGCTTTTATTATGAAAGATTAATTGGTCTGCTATTGTGCCATTAACTGATGTGACTGATTGCTAGTTTTATCCCAGTTTGCAGGACCAGATGGAACACGTGTCCATTGTCTACTGGGAGCTACTGGAGGGAAGAGACAAGCCTGTTGCTGGTACCACCTGTAAGTATAACTGCTGTGGATTCGAAGTTGACCAGTATGGACAACGCGTAAACTAGAGTCTTATCAAAAAATAACGCTGACCTTGGAGCACTTAAGAGCCGGGATATGTAGTTAATGGCATTTATTGTACATAATACAAAAAAACTACAAGGCTATAATCATTCCAAAATTGGAACGTGCCACAATACCCAAAAGAATGGCATTGTTGGCTCCAGTTACTTCAGTTGGACCTCTATTTTTCAACTGATTCTGAGATTCAGTATTATCTCTAGAACCATGTACTATTGTGTATTTTGATTTGAATTCCAATGTTTGAATAATCAGGGATGTAGAGGATGTAACTTTTTTTTATATGTGTGCCTCTTTGGTCAGTTGGTTTTTAATATTAAATTGCGAAATATATTTTTGCAGACAGGCACATGAAAGAGCAGTTGGCAAGACTGATGGACAGTGGGTACTTTGATCACATCCCAGTTCCACACAGTGTGAGTTTGGATGAGACTGAGGTGCTAGTACCCAAAAAGGTGGAGGGGACCATTAAACCCCCAAGGATGTCAGGTAATAGGTGATTGATGCAACTATCTGAATCTTATCTTGAATCACGGTCACTGTGGAGCTAAGCCCAACCAGAATGGTCTGAACAGAGTCTGAATGTAAATGTACTATTACCTTGCAGATGTAGCAGTACTGAACTTAAGTGAGGCCTCAACCAAAGAGGTATGACTTATACCGTGTATTTATTATTAAAAGCAGGGCTATGGAAAATTCTAGTGCAATTTGTAATGGATGCTGACTATTTTGGTTGTAAGAAAAAGCTTGCTGTTTACTTTTGTGCTATGTAGTGTGTTAACAGATGCAACTTGGCCACCACAAACTTCACTCAGGGCCAGCCTGGCAAGAGTCAGCCTTTTACACTGAGTTGGAAAGGAGAGTTTCTGACACTAAAGCAGAAGGAGCCCCTAGATTCATGGGAGATGGATGTTATGGATGTGCAAGATGCCTCAGAGCCAGTATCTGAGAAGCCTTTTGGAAAAATGGGTTTTGTTTCCAAAAAGCAGATGACAGTGAGCAGATCTGCCTCAGAACCTAAAGAGGTTAGCAGAGTCTTTCCAGGTCTCTTGCATTTAACTAAATTAGTTCTCAATTTATCCTGTTTTCTTCTGACAAATTGTATATCGTATAATACTGCAGACCTGTACCAAAGTAAAACTGGCTTCATTGGCATAACAATGGAGAACATGTACTGTGTCTGCAATGGTAGAAGATTCATACAACTGCAGAATGCCATGTTAAACCTAATGTACATTAGCAGAAAGATTAAACCTTTTGACTTTTGGGTAATGTGCCTCTGACTTCTTTTGTTTTTCTTTGTCTTTTTGAGGAGAAACATCCCCAGCAGAGGAAGAAATCAAACGTAAGACCAATCAATTGAGAATTGTTCATGATAATGGATATTACTGGAGTTTAGCATTTCTGGTTTTGGACTTTAGATACTGAGTGTGTTTCAAGCAGGCTCTAAATGTGGAAATACCAGGAGAAGAATTCAGTTCTGTACCCAGCCTTCCCAACGACCCCTCTAAGAGAAAGCAGCAGGTGCAAGATCTAATGAAGCAAATCCAAGGATCATTCAGCTTCCTGCAGGTATAAAACAGGTCTCAAGGTGGGTGGGTATTACAGGGAACTGCTTGTTTGAAAGCCATTGGTTGATGATCTTCCTCTTGGCTAAACTTACTGGGTATGAATTCTTGCTAATTCACACCCCTTTACCCACAGGTTACAGGTAAATCTGAGGAATTTAAGGCGTAAATCTAACATGGGAATTCACGTTAATACTTCAGATAGCTCAATTCACCTGATATCAAGGTCAGGGATACATCCAACAAGAGGAGGAATTTTCTCTTTGAACAAATTGCTTTGTGATGTACCTCAGCCTCCAAAAGTATAGGACTGGAGTTCTAGGTCTACATATGAAAATGCTTATGGTGTAATGCAGCTGTGTACCTGGAAATTAATGCAGGCTGGCACACAGCCTCCACCAGACATTAAGGTGTGCCTCACGTGTATGTTAAGGAATTCCAGGACACTTGATAACCTTTGCATTAGTGTTTTAATGCAGTGGGTAGGATGTGGATGGAAGACAAATAGGGATAACCCGATCTAATTCTAGATATCTGACATGATTAAATCAAACTTCCCTGAGGTTAAATTATCCCAAGGCTCAAATGAGAATCAATTATCTATCATATTGAATAGTTGCTGTATGAATGTCTTCACCTCACAAAACGTGCAATAGAGCATCTGATTTGTGATTTTGGATAGGATGGAACCCAAATCTGACCCATGATACTAGATGAGTGTGCACTTCAAAACTCATGTATTTCAATCTTTATAATCTTGCCCAGGAGTCTATGCTGGAATGCGATGGCTTATCAGCAAGGAGACATTCACAGGTGTCTCTACAAGCTGATGGAACATCTTCTGTTGACGCTAGTAAGACTAATCCAAGCTTCACTGTGCTGCTTTGTTAAAAGGCTGAACTTAGGAAGATTAATATTAAATTCCAACAAGGCACCATTGAAACTTCAGTGTAGTCCAGGTCCCCTGATTTGCATAGCAATCATAATAGTGGAATTTTATCCTTTCTATGTTTTCTTTCAACAGAGCAGAGTGAAGTTAAAAGCGGAACAATCCACCATCCAAATGCCTTGCAAGTAAGAACCACACCCTACTGTGCAGCATTAGGCCTCGTGTTGGTCAGTGGTCAGTGTTGGGTTATGGTGCCCTTATGGTTCTTGTGCTGCAGTCAGTGGCAATGCCAACCTGACCAGTGGAGACCAAACTGTACACGGTCATAGATGGAGTGTGTGAAGCTCAGTATTTCACCATAAGTCGTTTTTTACTTGTAAACTTGGCTTCCAAGCTTACCTTTGTCAGCTCTTTCTTCTCACCCTCTGGGTAAAGCGTGGGGCATTATGGATCCACTCTTCAGGGTTTGAGGGCATGTTAATCCAAGAATAACTGTACAGGTCTACTGAGAAACTCTGCCACAACAGACTTGTGATTTACAGCTGCATACGTAATGTTTTTTTTTCCTAGGAAAGTATAGAACCATCTGAGAATGGCCAATTTCAGTCTCCACCGCCCTTTCACAGTGAATCGGAAATCTTGGTGCCCCAGGCTGAAAGCGGTTCACAGGTGACATACTGCTTGACATGGACTTGGTCTCGATTGTAGGACCATGACTAACATTGAAACATTGAATACATTTGGAATCATTATACCAAAGACAACCACTACTGGGCTCAGCGTGTCATTGGATTTCATACCTCCTTCACTGTCAGTCATATTAGCATATTCACACATTATGGTTAAATGCTCATGAAACAATGGCTCATTAAACCATTCTGGGTGATTTCCACGAGACTGAATTAACACTGCTGAAAATGCTAATGAATAAATGTAAGTAGCATAACAAAAATCAGCTTGTATAACTGTAAGAGACTAATTGGATTAATCAGCTGTCAAGTTGCTTTAAAATGGTCCATGAATGGTATAAAATGAGGTGGAACTACAATATTACTTAATTGTACAATTTAATAAACTGTAAAGAATGGGACAAATGCAGATCATGCCTACATATGTAAATGTTTGGTATTTTTATTTTCTTTTGTAACTGAGCAAACAGCTTTCAGCCTGCCTTAGCGGACTTTCTCTGCAGACTGTATAACACGTATTGGTTGATCTGAACACTTACTGAGTTGTGATACACTCCTCCCAACCTTTCTAGCTTTCCTAGATGTTTCTAGGCCACCAAACTGCAGCAGGTCTTCAGATCGATAGCTGGAGATTCCCGACGATCTCATGTCTTGTGAAAAATGCAACTCTGTGAGATCTGCCTGATTCCAACCTGTCAAACTGCTGACTGGCTTTAATGTCTTCTCCCTGACTGTAGATCTCAGTTGGCTCTCATATACAGGTCAGAAGAGCTGATTACTGCTTTTTGCCTCCGCAGTCTGCCATCTCCCTGGCAAGCGATCAGCCTGCCTGTAACAGCACAATTCCCTCTGTCCGTCAACCACAGGAGCAACAGCCAACCCGGGGCAGCCATTCCCTCAGGATTTCTGGCTCTGCTCCCTTCCGAACTATGCAAACAGTGAGTCCCTCCCTATGTTCAGACTTGGCTGTACCCAGTTCAGCTGATGTAATGGTCATAAACTCCATGTTTGCAAGCTACAAGAGGAACTGATGTGTGCTATATTTAATGTGAAAGGTCTTTAATGCTCTACCGCCACCCAGAAGCAATTCTGAACATACATCAGACCCAAGTGTGCTCCCCGACTCGTACAACATGAATTTTGCCACAGTCAGCACACAGACTCCAGCAGATACTGACTTCCAGCATCTGGATCTCTTGAAGACAGGTACTGCTTTACTTCTATTCTTCTGGTAAGACGTCATGAAAAGCATCTAGAGATTGTAAAAACTGAAGAGGTGTGAACTTTGCTTGGAACAGTGACCACGTATCAGTCAGAGTGTCCTGTCGCTGAAGGCTGCCGGGTACAGCTGTCCCCTGGGCAACCCGCTGGCACGCTGTCTCGTCATGCTCAGCCCTATTACCCTAAAGGAACTGTCAGAGGTACGATGCGTGGTACCAGAGGCCTGGCACACTCCTGCTCATCAGGTGGGTATGACAGTATCTGTCAGAGCTTGGTAGGCCATAGGGTATTCTCTTTACTTCAGAATGAGAATAACTTTATTGATCCCAGAGGAGATTGTTTGTATGAATAGTCCCTGGCTTGGCTTAAGTTTGACATCACCTCCTTAGTCAGTGCCATGGAAACATTTAGTGTGTGTGTGAATGGTCAACCATGTGGGTGCAGAGGAAGAGGACTACCTTGACTCATTTAATTGATATCAGGATTTATACATGGATGACCTGGAGTATTCCATCATTTTGATTTCTGTAACTGATTCATGTCTGGTTTACAAATTTCCCAGTCTCCTATGATCTGTTTTGCCCTCCATTTGTATATATGTGCGTCACATTCTTCCCAACATGGCTGCCCCAGGGGACTCGAGAGCCATCATATTGAAAAGTCATAATCCTTGCCACCTTTTTGATTGGCAAGATACTCTGGGTAGCCCCATCCTTCTGTTCACAGGGGGCTTTGACGGCTACAGGACTCCCCTCCAATTCCCAGGGACGTGTAGCATCACACGGGCAGGGGCTACTGGAGAGAGTACTCCGGGGCAGTATCGAGTACAGGTAACGGGGGCCCAGGTGTGCTTTTCCAGTGGTTTATATGTGGTGCCTAATGTCCATGAGCATGTAACTTCATTTCCTATCAATAAAGGAACCTGGGAATCAAATGGGCAACAACCATGGTGCTGGTGCACAGAGGAGCAGCTTGAGTGGTGAGTATGAGGAATCAGCCTGCTTTGGGTGAGTCTTCTGAACTCTCCATGGATATTAAAATGTTCCATAATTCTACTCAGCCCTGCTATAGGCTTGCATGCCGTCCAGGGCGTTTCTCTGCTCCAGGCCCCAAAGCCACCCTGACTGGAATTAAGCAGTTGCAGCATGGCTGGTTAATTGTCCTGACAAGTGAGATTTCAGTTCTTTTGATTTGACTCGATTCTGACTTTGGTTTGCAATTTTTCCAGCTTCTTGGAGTAGCTCTTCCCAAGTGAGCGGTCCTGAGAAGGACAGCGAGGTTATCGGTGCGCATTCAGGCCGTGGAGTTTCCCGCTCCGCCACACCCATCGATGCTCGTGATGCCACCCGGGGACTATTTCCCCAGCAAATGCGTGTTGCCTTTTCTGCTGCCCGCACAACTAATTTCAGTCCTGGTTCTCTGGACCAGACAATTACCTTTGACCTGCTTCACTGCAATCTGGGTGAAGCATTCGATGTGCAAATGGGCCGCTTCATCTGCCCCGTCAACGGTACCTATGCCTTCATCTTCCACATTCTTAAGCTGGCTGTCAGCGTGCCCCTCTTTGTCAACCTGATGAGGAATGAGGAAGTGATGGTGTCAGCCTATGCCAACGATGGTGCACCTGACCATGAGACGGCCAGTAACCATGCTGTGTTGCAGCTGTACCAGGGGGACCGGGTTTGGCTGCGCCTGCACCGAGGCGCCATCTACAGCAGCAACTGGAAATACAGCACCTTCTCAGGCCACCTCTTGTACCAAGATTGAGAGGAATAGTCTCCATAGTTGGACGTGGAGTCCTTCAGTTGCTTTACACTTGGCCCACACTCATTCTTCTGCGTGTGACTTGATAGCATGTCTTGCACTAGTTAACTAACCCTTGCCAAGCCCTTCTACTGATTATTCTCAGGTTTTATACCACGTTCGGTAGTTTATCTTGCCATTTGCCTTAATTGGTTTGGTGTAGCCTTGCATAATACTGAGGTTTAGCTAATGACTTGCAATTTTGATTAAGGGCACACCAGTTCCTTGAACTAGTCACCCATGGAGGTTACGTTGACTTGACTACACTGGTTTATGTACTTTAGTCTGACTTTACAACACTAGTCATAGTGAAGATTGACTCAAAGCTCGATATTTTATGCATCCATAAATGTTGCCTTGCTGTTTGAGTTAATGGACTGGGGAAAAACTATGAAGTAAGTTATTCGTGTGTCTATGTGCATGTGCAATGTGAAGTCTGGCTTCAGAAGTTATGGGCCTGCTCTGTAAGAAGGCAGCAATCAGTGCCTAAATAAAAAGTTAACTACTCAGCTGTGTGTAATTAATGCCCCTTTGCATTGCTACAATGATTTATAACAGTAGGGTCCTGTTGTGTGGGGCATTTTTTTGAAAATGGTATAAGCCTATACACTAATCTTTAACTCTATATGTTTTGCCCAATCCTATTTAATATAGATTTGATGTAAAAAAAAAAAAAAAACTTTTGTAAGTTTGTCCCTACCAAACATTGGAATTTAACTGTAACTGTCTAACATCAGCAGACACAATGTCTTAGTCTGTACCTGATTCTGCTGTTTCCCACTAGTTCACCCACCCCCTGCATACAGTGCCATGAAAAAGTATATGCCCGATTCCCACTAATGATATATTTGAAAGTCTGGAGAAGGGAAAAGCCCTAATATCAGAAGAGAAAATTACATTTTTCATATTACTTTTGTTTAATAAACAGAGTTATCCAACACACAATGCCATTGTGTATAAAAAGGTAATCACCCATTAATTACTGGTTGCACCACTTTTTTGCCACAATGACTACAACAAAATGCTTTCTGTAATTCAGAAGTTATTTTTCATATTGCAGTGGAGGAACTTCAGCTCACTCTTAAATATGCAGGACGTGTAGTTCTGACATATCTCAACAAACCGATGTATGAGCGGTATTGGTTTCTCTCTTTGGAAATTTCCTTGGTGGCATAATGGACTTGCGAATCTTAATGCTTGCAACAGTCTTCCGGGGATAAGGGTTAAAACGAGTGAGAATTATATTGAGAAAGACATTCAGCGTCAAACATGCAATGATTGTATTAAGAATAGATAACTTTTTCATAGTACCGAATGCATATTATGTTCCAAAAAACGACACAAAACGGATCGCTTAATATCATTTTTTTTCCGTTTGTGCTTAAATTTTATCAGTTCTTATCAAATGCTTGCTTGTATAATAAAGCTGAAAATGTTACAGATTTAACGATCCAGATCTGATTTACCCAACTGATCTTAAGTAAAGTCGAGTCGTTTTTCCGACAGATTTCCAAAGCCACTATCATTCCGTACAATATGTCAGCCCCCTACACGAATACTACAGTAAGATGTTGTAATTTACATTTTGCAACCACCACCCGCTAATAATTAGATAAGAGGGGTATGAGAGCCCCCCCATATAGTAGCTTACACCTTTAGAACTAAAAGCTGAGTTAACTACAGCTAATGGGAAATGATTCTAAATACCGTCGTTCGGTACGGCACTTCGCCTTCATGCACAAACTGCCGTAAAATGATGTTGGTGTTTACGTTATTTTGCGACTGCCGTCTTTCGATCGCCGGTCAAATGGGGCAGGGCTGTTAGACATCCCGACTTGTAACGTTATAACAACAATAAGTTTTGTTTTACTTCGAGGAGTAGATGGATCCCAACAGAATAATCCAGGCTCTTAAGGGTACTATAGACCCTAATCTCAGAATCGCTGCGGAAAATGAACTCAACCAGGTGGGTGAGCTGCATGTGTGGGGGCAACTTTGTTGTTGCTCGGGGGATAGTGGGTTTCCCATCACACGAGTGCGGGCCGTGTGGTCTCGTCTCGGCCCGGTTCTGTCTGTCTCGGACCCCTGTGAGTGCTGCTTGGCTCACTGGGATGCTATGGTATTTCTTTGGCTTTAGACCAGGCTGCAGTCTTTCACTCTGCTTTTGTTGTTGTTGTTGATCATCACACGGCGCTTGTCAGAAATGTCATAAAGTCGGTTGGTATCCGTTCATTTAAACAAATGAACACTTCACACAGAACTCAGAGCTGACAGGCACATATTTGTCGTTCACTGAGTATTAGGCAGTAATATTAGTCTGTCGATCTTTCCTCGTTTTCTTTGTCCGATGTGTAATCAAATTGTCGGACACGTTGCTATCTAGATTGTAACGACTCAGTTATCCAGAATGAGGAGGGGAGTTTAAATGGTGAGGGCGGGTCGCAAGTCTCATTGATAAATAAGAAAAAAAAATAGAATTGCTTAACAGAGGACAGATATAAACCTCTGAGGATCATTTAAATGTTTCGGGCCTTTAATATAAACCTAAAAATCCATAATAAATTTCAAAAAATGCTATCACTGACGTCCTGTACTTCAAGTCAAATGCCAGTTATGTAACTGGTGTGTCAGCACATGTGCATCACACATTTGCCGTTACAGAAACGTGTGCAACCACTGTGTAAGCTGGTGCTTCTGTCTGAGATACACGAGTTTGAAAATGGTTCACAGGTTTTGGTGGGAGGTCTAATCCAAATTAGTAATATCCTTATTACTCGTCTCATTACGGATAAAATGTTGTGTTATAGCTATTAAGTAGAAGCCTTTGTTCAGAGCAGTCTAAACAGCCTAAATCTTTATACACCTTCAGGTCTGGGATTTGAGTTTACATGTTTGCTCCATGTTCACATTGGTATTCCACTTTTTGCCCCACAGACCAAAAACAAGCAGCTAGACAAATTGGTATATCTAAATTCACCTGTGTGTGTGTGTGTGTGTGTGTATGCGATGGGTTGGCAACCAATCCAGGGTATCTCTGCATGATGCTCTGTGCTTCTGGGGATAGTCTCCACTGCCATTGGATAAGCGGTTATAGAAGGTGATTGGATGGATGGTTAATTCAAAGACTTGAAATGATTAGCTTTTCATTGACATATATTACAGCAGTTGTGGCCATTCTTTGGCAAGTTTTGTCTTCACCTTAATTAATCTCTTCTACATAATCCCCCGATATTCTAACCTCCACTCTTGATTTTATGAATTGCATTTGTTTCTCTTTCTGAGTGAAACGTGCTTCAGACAGTTGTAATTGAGTGTGTAACACCTTTGATTTAAATAACTTGCCCCAGATACGAAGAAAAAGTGTTTTGTTATTTCTCTTTTGCCACCACTGAGTTGTGCTTGACTATATTCTGGTCATGCTATTTTCCTGTTCCTGTCTTTTTCATGGCAAGCTTCCTTTGACCATGATGGGTCAGCCCCATCCATATCTTTAGATAACACTGTGCTGTCATAATCTTGATGTGACCCTTAGTGAGGACTGTTTTGTGTTCAAGTTATTTCTGTCAAGTAGGCATTTATCCAGTGGGGATTACTGTAGTCAGTCTCAAATGGAAAAGTGTGGTGAGTCTTTAATGCAAGAACTATAAAGATTAGTGTGAGGATTAGCCTAATTCTTCACTTTCAATGTTTCTGTTATAACAGACTCTGAGACCACAGACTCCCTATCTGTGCATAATCTTGCACACATACTCATCCACCCACCCCTTTATTAATCCCAACGGTGAATGTGTTTACATACAGCAGCAGAGGAACAGAAAGTGCACAGAATACCTGAAGTGCAAAACTCAAGGCTGAATGACAAGACAGTACTCAGAGTGCAAAAATGAATAAAGGAGTATAAAAGAGATGTACATAGATGGTTAAGTGGGGTGTCTTCTGTGTAAAAATGCTGTAGATGCTTGGTATTCAAGCTGAAATATTTTTCCTTACACTTGTCAAAAAAGAACCTCATGGCCCACTATTTGCTTTGCTAACCCAGTCTTCAATTGTCATTCCAGAAAAATACTGGAATCTAATTTTGCCTTTGTGCCCTGACATGGCCTACGGCAACGTAATGTCAAAATACGGCGATGGGCCTCAAGGTTTGCTCTCCATTTTACAGAATGTTGTATATGGTGTTGTTGGTGTTATGTGCTATTTTTTTGACACTCATGTGCAATTAATACAGTTCATCGCTTCGATTATGTTTATCCGAAATGGTTTTCTACTCAGTACTCATAGTAATAATTTGATTTTTCTAGGATTCCAGTTTCTTCTAAACGTAGTAACACAGGACATCTTGTTTTTTAGTTTGACTCTACACCATAAACAATGAGTTCATCACTGTCATATCCTCTTATCTTTGTCTTTCAGTCCTACAAGATAATCAACTTTTCCCCCACCTTACTCCAGATCATTGTATCAGACCAGGTTGAGTTTCCTGTACGCCAGGCAGGTAAAGACCCTTTCAATTGTAAAGAATTGGGCATCTGTTTTTAGTACGCTATGAAGAGTGTTGTCGTACCCGATCGACACCTCAGCACTTTCCGTAACTTTGCTCATGGCCGTGCCAGTTTCCCAGGTGATAGATTGCTGCTGCATGTGTCATTTTCCTGTCGAGTGATTGCGATTGGTGGCATCTCCTCTGCCCAGCTGCCATCTACCTGAAGAACATGGTAAGCCAGTACTGGCAGGACCGGGAACCTTCTCATGGAGAGCTGGTGTTCCCCTTCAACATCCACGAGAACGACCGGCAGCAGATACGTGAGAATATTGTGGAGGGGGTCATTCAGTGTCCGGAATCCATCCGGTGAGTCGTCACTAAGCACCGAAGGTGACCTTGATGTGGCCTCTGAGTGTGCTGTCACGATCCCCATTGCTGTGTCTTGTAGGGTTCAACTAAACGTGTGCCTCCGAGCTATTATCAAGCATGACTTCCCCGGCCGCTGGACCGGAGTGGTGGACAAGATCCGGCTGTACCTCTATTCCCAGAATAGTGCTAGCTGGTACGGCAGCCTGCTGGCTCTCTACCAGCTAGTCAAAACCTATGAGTGAGTGACACTGCTCCAACCGCCCATGGTGAAACTGCTCCGCCAACGTCTTCACAGGTTTAAATTTAATCATGTGATCCCCCCATGTAAGAGCGTACACTGATCAGGCTTGCGTGATATCATAGAGAATACAGTGCATATAAAAAGTGTACACACCCCTTTTAAAATGCCAGGTTTTTATGATGTAAAAAAATGAGACCACGATAAATCATTTCAAAACCGTTCCTACCTTTAATGTAACCTATAAGCTGTACAATTCAATTAGGGGGAAAAATATAAAAAATAAAAAATGTACAATAAGCTGGTTGCATAAGTGTGCACACCCTTAAACTAATAGTTTGTTGAAGCACCTTTTAATTCAATTACAGCATTCAGTCTTTTTGGGTAGAAGTCTATCAGCATGCCAAATATTGCTTGACTTGGCAATATTTGCCCACTCTTCCTTGCAAAAGCGCTCCAAATCTGTCAGATTGCGAGGGCATCTCTTGTGCACAGCCCTCTTCAGGTCACCCTACAGACTTTCATTTGGATTTAGGTCTGGGTTCTGTCTGGGCCATTCTAAAACTTTAATTTTCTTCTGGTAAAGCCATTCTTTTGTTGATTTGGATATATGCTTGGGGTCGTTGTCGTGCTGAAAGGTGAAATTCCTCTTCATCTTCAGCTTTCTAGCAGAAGCCTGAAGGTTTTGGGCCAAAATTGACTGGTATTTGGAACTGTTCATAATTCCCTCCACCTTGACTAAAGCCCCAGTTCCAGCTGAAGAAAAGCAACCCCAAAGTATGTTGCTACCACCACTATGCTTCACCATGGGTATGGTGTTCTTTTGGTGATGCGCAGTGTTGTTTTTGCACCAAACGTACCTTTTGGAATTGTGGCCAGAAAGTTCAACCTTGGTTTCATCCGGCCATAACACATTTTCCCACATGCTTTTGGGAGACTTGATGTATTTTTTTTTCTTCTTCTTTTTTTTTTTTTTGCAAAATTTAACGGGCCTGGATGTTTTTCTTTGTAAAAAAAAAAGGCTTCCGTCTTGTGACCCTTCCGCATAGTCCAGACATATGGAGAATACGGGAGATTGTTGTCACATGTAGTACACAACCAGTACTTGCCAGAAATTGGTGCAGCGCCTTCGGTGTTGCTGTAGGCCTCTTGGTAGCCTCCCTGACCAGTTTTCATCTTGTCTTTTCATCAATTTTGGAGGGACGTCCAGTTCTCGGTAACGTCACTGTTGTTGTCCCATATTTTCTTCACTTCTTGATGACTGTGTTTCATGGTATATCTAAGGCCGTGGAAATTTTTTGTACCCTTCTACTGACTGATACCTTTCGACAATGAGATCCCTTTGATGCTTTGTAAGCTCTCTGTGAACTATGGCTTTTTCTGTAGGATGCAACTGAGTAAATGTCAGGAAAATCCTACCAGGACAACTGAACTTTATTTGTGGTTAATCAGAGTCACTTTAATTGATGGCAGTTGTGTACCCAAAAAGACTGAATGCTGTAATTAAATCAAAAAGTGCTTCAACAAAGTATTAGTTTAAGGGTGTGCACACTTATGCAACCAGCTTATTGTACGTTTTTTATTTTTTATATTTTTTCTCCCTAAAAGATTGTTTTTCAATTGAATTGTACAGGTTATTGGTCACATTAAAGGTGGGAAAAGTCTTGAAATGATTTATCGTGGTCTCATTATTTTTACATCAGAAGAACCTGGCGTTTTAACAGGGGTGTGTACATTTCTGTAGGGCATGAGGTTGCGATACATGGTGGATGGGATGTCAGTCCATCACAGGGCACATACACACAGTTCCTCTGGCCAGTTTAGGGATGACAGTCAGCCTAACTGCGTGCAGGAGAAAAGGAGTACCCAGAGGAAATCTATCTGACACCGGTACACACACACAGACACACACACTCAGAGGAGCTATGCGAGGTAGCCGTGCTAACCACTGAGCTACTGTGCCGCCCCCATCAGGCAATTTGTAGAAAACACTCAGTAATTATCTTGATGTGATTCCAAGTCTTGCTGCCCTGTCTGAGAAGCAAGCCTATTGGTCATCATTCTGGTTTCTACACGGTCTGTTTGCCCTGCAGCTTGTGCCGTGGTACCTGTAGCTGTCTTTGCTCTTCGGGTACCGGGCAGTGTTGTAGCTGCTATGTGTTTTGCAATAGGGAAGTGCCTTCTCAACTCTGCATGGTGTATTGGTCTCTCTTCTAGATACAGAAAAGCGGAGGAGAGAGACCCCCTCTTGGCGGCTATGCAGATCTTCCTGCCCCGAATTCAGCAGCAGATCACTCAGCTGCTACCCGACACCAGTGTTTTTTCAGTCCTCATCCAGAAACAGATTCTTAAGATCTTCCATGCACTGGTCCAGGTGAGATGCTTTAACGGGTTTGTGAGTAACAGCAGAGTAACTGCATTGCTGTATGATACATTCTGTCTTGCATTGTTTAAAAGAACCTGAATTATGACATGAATACAATCAGAAGACACTCAGGAATATGTTCAACTGTGTGGTGCCAAATCAGTAGCCATGTTTTATGTCACCTACAAACAAGCATTCTTACCTCCGATCTTATTTCTGCCGTGGCAAATTGAATTTGCTGGCAGTCACAATTCCCTTGTCTTTCCTAGTATTCCTTGCCTTTGAACCTGGTCAACAACACTGTCCTAACCCAGTGGATGGAGATCCTCAGGACCATCTTGGATCGAGATGTCCCTCCTGTAAGAGCGGCCTGCATAATGCATGCATAACTAGACTTGCTCTGCATCCTGTGACCGTCTGAACCAAGTCCAGATGTGACACATGGATTTGGCAGGGATAATGTTCAGCTAACAACAGGCTGAGGTAAGCACCATCCGTGACCTGTGACTGTGGCTGTATGTGATTTCTAGGAGACACTAGAAGTGGATGAGGATGATCGGCCAGAGCTCGTCTGGTGGAAGTGTAAGAAGTGGGCCATGCACATCATTAACAGGCTCTTTGAAAGGTAAACTGCTCGGGCAGTTTAGATTCGAGTGACGGGGAGGGATCTTGGGTGGCTGATAATTTGTGTTTGACCCCAAGTTTCACCAAGTATCACGTGTCCCGTAGGTATGGAAGCCCAGGCAACGTGACGAAAGAGTACTTTGAGTTTGCGGACTTCTTTCTTAAGACCTACGCGGTGGGGATCCAGCAGGTAGGAAGAGCCAGAGGTGTGGTGCGTGTGAAGCCCCATCACTAGAACTTGGGCCGCCTTATCTGAACATTCAGAGGCTCTCAAGTTTCCCTCTCATGTTCAGTGTTACGATCTAGAAGTCATTGTTACATTTAGGTAGAAATGTCATTTTAAGCTCTTACCTGAGGTTCCCTCATCTCTGTAAGTTAATATTTTACTGTTTGAATGCATATAATTGTAGCAAATGTAAGTCACCCTGGGTGCCAAGTAAATTCTGAATAGAAATCCATCAGTTGGCCCACCTGCCCAAACTTCCCTTTGTCTTCATTCTAGGTTCTGCTGAAGGTGGTGGACCAGCACAGACAGAGACAGTATGTCAGTCCACACGTCCTGCAGCAGGCGCTCAACTACCTGAACCAGGGGGTCTCCCACTCGCTCACGTGGAAGCAGATGAAGCCACACATGCAGGTCCGATTGAGGACCCATCTCCATCACCTCCGTCTCTGACAAATGAGAGATGTCTTGTGTGTCAGTTTATTATGACCCGTGATCTTAGATAATGGTGGCAGTCAAATAGTGTTTGTGTGTAGTAGGAAAACTTTTTTTGTTAGTGTGGTTTTTTTGTTTCCTTGTTAGCTTAAACAATTTTGACCTGCAAAGAGGTCAACCAGCTGTTGTTCATAGTCTCACCTATCAGTTTTAGGTACAGGGAACTGCACATGTCCAGAAGATGAATAATTAATGTGTAACGTGTGAAGTGTGTCCTCACCTCTACCTTCTCTCATGGCTGCCCCACAGGCTATCTGTCAGGAGGTCATTTTTCCACTCATGTGCTACAAGGACGAGGATGAGAAACTCTGGCAGGAGGATCCGTACGAATACATCCGCATGAAGTTCAGTGAGTATCCTTACCCGACCTCTGCTGCCTGTGAAACAGTTGATATTTCACTCTCAGAAAACTGATTCGGACTCTGCCAAAGTAGTTTCCGTGTCGGAGAGCTGAAGGGACCAGCTTGACCACGCGAGTCGTTAGCGACGCTGTGATTCAACGAGATGGTGATGCAATACTTGGTTGTTGGCATAATGATGACGTCCACGGCAAAGTATGGTGTTATCATTAAGGATTTTGTCCATATACTGTTACATCTTTTTCAGAAGGTTTTAGTTTCACTTCCTGATGATGGAGAAGGTATCAGGAAGGTAGAATCCGGTGTAGTGATGTGTTGACTGCTCGTTTCTGAACCTCCTTCGATCTTTGGGTATTTCAGACTTGTATGATGACCACGCTCTGCCCATCACAGCTGCTCAAAGCCTTCTGTGCAAAGCGGCGCGAAAGAGGAAAGAGGTGAGAGAAACAATCAGATGACATCTGCTGGGCATTGGAAGGGAGGGGAGAGCATGGAGCACTCCTGGTAGTGGCTACATTTTATTAAAGTCATTCCTAATCAGGCACTGAAAATGGGGAAACCTTGCCCTGTAGTGTTCAACAGTTTGTGTGTTTTGGGTTTTACATCAATTCCAGACATAATTGTGTAATGGGTTTTTCTCCATTGCATTTCATCAACCACCTCTTCCTTGATTAGGTTTTGCCTCAGATGATGGAATTCTGCCACCAGATTTTAATGGACCCCAATACTGACCCCCGGAGGAAGGACGGAGCACTGCATGTTATTGGTTCTTTGGCTGACCTCCTGCTCAAGGTAATGCTGTAATCAAAGTGGATAACGGCAAAACCTTTTTCACATTATTATTTATTTTTTTTTACATACAAAGATTATTAGTGGTATCACATCCTTTTTATACATAAATGCTTAGGATTAAATGAATTCGGTAACAGAACATACGTAGATGTTATCCACTTATACTAATATGTATTTTTATTACTTTATGGATACGGTTTATTTGAATCTTCTGTTTGGTACAGAAGCAGATTTACAAGGACCAGATGGAACTTATGCTGCAGAACTACGTCTTTCCGCTGTTGAACTCGACCTTGGCGTACCTTCGAGCCAGGGTCAGTTCACTTGAGTTTGCCTGAATGAATGACTTATTTTTGGAGTGCATTTTGACACCTGTGATCTTTGCTCTAGTGAGTAAAGTGGAGGTTTTGAGGAGTTATTGAAAAT
This sequence comes from Gymnarchus niloticus, assembly GCA_009936485.2. Classification (NCBI taxonomy): domain Eukaryota; kingdom Metazoa; phylum Chordata; class Actinopteri; order Osteoglossiformes; family Gymnarchidae; genus Gymnarchus; species Gymnarchus niloticus. Next base: position 16,213 of record JAACJT020006553.1, on the reverse strand, counting down.
TGCATGCCTGAGTCTTAAACTAATCAGACCCTAGTAGATAAATGAAGTAAACAAAGAATAAATCTGTTTTTTAACTGGCATTGTAACAAATGCAACTCTGCCAGAGTGATATGACAATAATTTTTCAGCCCAGACCAAGTCAGGGTCCCAGGATCTAATCGCACCTTGCTTGTAGGTGGGTGTTTGAGGTTTGGTAGGCTCTTTAGACATTGCGAGCTGAAACATCCAGGGACAAATGACATCTGTCTGAACTTTACTGTTATTTACTCTATTAATGACATTAATAACTTATTAACTTTTACAGTCCTAGTCAGATCTCATCTTTTGTCTGCTACTTTCTTGTACTACAATACTGTTGGGTCGCCCATTCCTTCAGAGTTTATCGTGCCAAACTTGGTGGAAATTTGATATTGTTCACTGTTACCTGTCATTGAAGTACAGTCAGTCAGCACATGTATATTGGGATGCTGGGTTTAGGCTTCACATCACCTGAGAGGCTCTGATACCATCTCACAGTGGTGGAATCGGTGAGCCTCAGGGGTGTACAGTTTGTAATGGCCTCTTTCTTCTCTGTCCTCACCAGTCATGCTGGGTCCTGCATTCCTTCAGTCCCCTGCACTTCCATAATGACCTGGTGCTGCGTAATGCTGTGGAGCTGGTTAAGCAGAACCTCATTGTCGACAAGGAGATGCCGGTCAAGGTGGAGGCAGCCATCGCCCTGCAGACCCTCATCAGCAACCAGGAGCAAGGTGTTGTTCAACGGTCCTGTAATGGGCACGCTGTTCGACGGTCCCGTAACCACTCTTAGCATGCATATTAACTCGTACCGTTGACCATGCTTGTGCACAGCTCCAGGCATGCATGTGTTTGTTTGCTAAATCATAGCTACACACAATGTTTAATATTATTTACTCATGATAACCATAATGTAGATAAGTAGCCTCGCTCTGTGTGTGATCTTCCAGCTAAGGTCTACATCAGACCCTATATCAGGCCTGTGATGCAGGAGCTTCTGCACATCATCAAAGAGACGGAGAACGACGATCTCACTAACGTCATCCAGAAGATGATTTGCGAGTATAATGAAGAGGTGGCCGTCATTGCTATCGATATGACACAGAACCTGGTAGGTCTTGGCAGGTACTCCTAAAGATAGATGATTTATATTTTGTTCAAAAATGACGAATTCTAAGTGTTCATATACTGAATGCAGTTCATATACACATTGTCATACCTGCCATACAATGTGTATTTTCCTTAGATATTTACACGTGTTTTCATTAATTTGTGTCTTAAAAAAATCCAAGGAATGCTGTGTTTGTTCTAACATTAACTGATCTCTGCTTTCTTTTCATGTGTGGTCTCCTGGGGTTTGTTCCAAAAAGCAGTATTTCTGACTTGGGCAGATTTGTTAATTCGCGATTCATGGAAGTGACAGATCCTGAAGTCGGGTTTTTCAGTTTTCTCCAGTTAGAATTCAGGTTTGACTACAGGGTTTGCTAAGCCCGGTTTCTGGAACAGACCCCTGTTCTTGACAACAGTAACATTTATGCCCATCTCCGCTCCAACCACTATGTAAACCCCCATTCCTTCCCCCACTGAGTTGTCACGTGATTCTGGTACATCTTAAACATTCCTTTGATGTTCCTTGAGTGTGGTGGGTCTTGTTCCAACCGTAATATTGCCGACAGGCTCTGAAGCTTGCGGCGATGTGGTTCCAGAGAAATTAAAGGCAGACTCAGAGAGCGTGCATGTGAGGGAACTAAAGCAGATAAGATGGTCTGAATATTATGGCAGTCTGAAGGACCTGCTTTCCTGCTGTGTGCTGCTGGCTAGAACTCCCTGTGGTTTTCACTGGAGTTCACTGAAATAATGTAACGACAGCCAACCTGCTTCACCTGTGTAGAAGATGACCTGATTATTATTTCATTTTTTTTTCCTGTGTTCTCAATGCCTGTTTGCAACTTTCCTTTATTTGCAGCTAAAATGGAAAGGTGCATTGCTGGTGCTCACAGCTTTGTGATGGTTAGAGTGCCTACTTGTGTGAGAAGGGAAAGATACTTAAAGGCTTTGGTGTCTGTTTGCTGTGGTAGGCAGAGATCTTCAGCAAAGTCCTGCAGAGTGAGGAGTATGAGGAGAGTGAGGACAAGACCGTGATGGCCTTAGGGATCCTCAGCACCATTGATACGATTCTCACCGTCATGGAGGACCACATGGAGGTTGGTGAATGCCTGCTTGTCACCATTTCCTCTACCTCTTACCAGTAGATAACTGCATGAAATGAAGAAGGATATCTTTCGTGTTTTTTTTTTTTTTTTTTTTTTTTTTTCTCCAGATCCATGGAGATAAAATTGTGATCTGTTTGTCAAAATATTTCTTGTGCTGTGACTTTGTCATGTTTCAGATCACTCAGCAGCTGGAGGGAATTTGTTTGCAAGTCATTGGGCTTGTGCTACAGAAACCTATTATAGGTAAGTAGACTATGTGGCTGTGTTTATGTCTCCTGTCCCTGTGTAATTTTAGTTTAACCCTTTATTCTGTTCACATCACAACATAAGCTTAAATGTTATTTAAAGATGCAGATTGTATTAAGCAAATTACGACCAGAAGAATTTTTAACCCATCCGATGTTTTTACTTAATGGGATCTCTCTATGGATTCTCATTCACACAGTCATAATTCAGTAAATGAAAGGACGTTGTAGATGACAATTGTTTTAATGCAGACAGTGGAGAAAGGCTACCTGCCAAAGGAGGAGATGGCCAAGGGTTCGAGTCCAGGGTTCTACATAGTCAGCTTAGGACACTCCAGCTGAGAGTCCTCTGCCACTGAAATTGGTCACTTTGAGATATGGAGTTCCTGTTCATCACTATGTCGTGGTTGTGACTATTTGTTAACGATGGGCCATGTGTCTCCTTCCTCATCTTCAGAGTTCTACGAGGAGATCTTGTCCCTGGCCTTCGGGTTGACGTGTCAGTCTATCTCCCCCCAGATGTGGCATCTGCTGGGCGTTCTCTATGATGTTTTTCAGCACGACTGCTTCGACTACTTTTCAGGTGCTCCATGGTGATCTTGTGAAAGTGATGGAAATGTAGCTCCATCGTGGTCATTGAATGAGCAGCTACCATATTGGAGCGGGAAGAGAACCTGTGTGTGAAGATGACAATTTACATTTGTTTCATGTATTTGTGTAAAACAACAGTTTCTTAAAATTTGAGAATATGTGCCTACAGGTGAAGGTCAGTGAGGTGGCAGCAGTTACACCAGATGGAGTAAGATGATGATTTTGTATCTTGCCCCCCCCCCCATCCCTGGCAGATATGATGCCCCTTCTGCACAACTACGTGACAGTGGACACGGACATGCTGCTGTCCAACCCTAAATACCTGGAGGTCATTTACACCATGTGTAAGAAGGTGAATGTCACTTTTGGTATTGTATAGGTGTGTTGACATTAAGCTGCCCTCATGACCTTTGACACTGTCATTCTCTCCACTAGGTCCTCACAAGTGATGCTGGTGAGGACGCGGAGTGCCATGCTGCCAAACTGCTGGAAGTAATCATCTTGCAGTGCCGTGGAAGGGGCATTGACCAGGTAAGTCGGAAAGTTTTCAGGGAACATGACTGGGGCTGGATTTGAATGGATTTGCAAAACAGTCATTCACGATGGCTGATGACACGTGTCATTAAGCCAAGGGTCAGACTTCACAGAAATGTATTTGCTTTGTTTTATCTTCGCCTCTACTCCAGTGTCTGGAATTGTGTAATGTGGGTCATTTGGTGAACTTTATGTCACATGGTGAAGAATAGAATGGAAAGCCTTTATTGTCATCATACTTGGCAGGTACAACAAAATTCAGTATGATAGTTCCTGAGTGATACTTCCAAAAGATACAGCAGACATAAATACAGCTTGAAAAACTTGTACTAAATATGTACAGCAGCATTTAAAACGTGTGTATAATCCTGGCTTGACTGAGTTCTGTTTTCCCACATCCTTTGGGGGTTTAAGTGCATCCCCCTGTTTGTGGAGGCAGTCCTGGAGCGACTGACGCGGGGCGTGAAGTCCAGTGAGCTGCGGACCATGTGCCTGCAGGTTGGCATCGCAGCCCTTTATTACAATCCTGGCTTGCTGCTGCACACCTTGGAGAACATTCGCTTCCCACACAGCCCAGAGCCCATCACTGCCCAGTTTATCAACCAGTGGATGAACGACACAGAGTTTTTCCTTGGGTAGGTTGACTGCCACACCTTATGGTTCAGTACTGTCTCGTACCGTCCGGGGTAGTTTGACTGCTGCACTTTACCACCGCGGTCATCAACCATTTGACGGGCATTACAGAATCCCGTTTTGGGAAATGATCCTACAAGATCTAGTTGTATGGATGAAGGAAAATGATGTGCGTACGTGTATATATGCCTCATGAAAGCTATGGATGTTATTAGCAGGGTGACACTTTTATGCTCACAGCAGTAGTTTTATTGTACAAATGTCTTCGAGGTTCCCCTTGACCTTGTTGACATTGCGCTCTCAAATCTTGATTCTCTTCTCACTGAGGTGTTTTCCTCCCCTGTAGGCTTCATGATCGTAAAATGTGCATCATTGGGCTCAGTGTGTTGATGGAGCTTCCAAATCGGCCAGCTGCGGTGGAAGGGGTGGTAGCTCAGATCGTCCCCTCGATCCTCCTCCTTTTCCTGGGTCTAAAGCATGCATACACCTCCCGGATGCTGAGTAAACCAGACATTCTGGCCAGGAGACCCATCTCTGAGGAGGATGAGAATGGTGAGCACAAAGCAAGCATGGCTACGCAATATGTAGAGTTTCTATGGTTACTTGTTTCTGCTATCTCTTAAAGTGACAGTCTTCGGTTTAAAGCTCATTTCTTCTCTGGGGCCAAAAACTCTGATGGACTAATGGGAAAATAATTTCACCAGGGGCCCCAGATATTCTCACTCCTTGGGAGTCCTACTTCATATGGAAATGTACAGATATACTCTCTATGCATTTGTCTAGTTTTAAATACTGTTACACTGGAAGGCATCAGGGGCCACAGTGAAGTGTTTAAACTATACGTGTCTTTATGCTGAAATAGTTTACGCTATTCCCCACAATGCCCCTTTGGTAGGGGATTTCTGTAGTGAAGTATTGAAGAACCTACATTAAGAAAATGACTACACACACACACACACACACACACACACACACACACACACACACACAGAGGACCTATTTCTGAGTGTTTCTTTCTATAAGTCCAATTATCAGAAACAATCTGCATTATCAGATAAATACCCTCCACATCCCAGCACGTTCTTCTGGTCTGTACAAACAACAATCATAGTAACGGCATATACAGAAAAGCATGAAACAATAATGTGAACAAAGAACAATGACACAGTTGGCTTGAAAAAGAAGACGCCCCACTTTCATGAAGCAGGAAGCCCAAGTTAGCAAGTACTCCAGGTCCGATCTGAAGAGACGTTGCAGTACGTCCCTTTAAATGCTGAGTGACCACGCATCAGAGATGAACAGGCCACGTCTCGCTGCAAAAAAGCCACTTTCTCTAAACCATGGACGAGAACCGGTACTCGTCCCAGGCGTTCACCTCTGCATGATACTATTGTCCTGGTTAAAAGTTTTAGTGTTGGTCGGTAGCTTTGTTTTTTAATAGTACATCAATTGGAAATGTATTTTGTTGGAACGCAGTCTGTATTTTGCCACAGATTGTAATTTTTCTCGTGAACGGTATACAAACTTGACTGGATGGCAGCAATTTACACGTTGAATTGGTCGGAGTAATGCATAAACAAGTAGTGACGTGTCACTTTGTGTCATCTTGATCCTTGGAACACAAGGACTTTGTCAAGGAATGTTTACCTTTCTTCTAGCTGGCAATTTTCATGAATGAAGCTGAGCATTTCAGTCCTGATCTGTCATGTCCACAGAGGAGATTTCTAGCGACGAGGATGAGGTAAACGAAGTCAGCCAAAAACGACACAACAGTCAGCAGCCTGCCAGCTCGACGGAGGTACTGGAGGACGAGGAAGATGAGGAAGATGAATACTGGGAAGAGGAAGGCTTGGAGGGGACACCGCTGGAGGAATACAACACTCCCCTAGACTATGACAATGGAGAGGACGAGTACCAGTTCTTCACTGCGGCCTTGCTCAGTAAGACTCCTACACCGAAACATCAACGTGTCGGTAACATTGTAGGTGCATACTCTCAATAACTGTGAGGGAGATGTTCTGTAGAGGGAAAACGTATTAAATAACCAGTCAGATATTTTATCTGTTCAAAGCAATGTGGATCTGGTGTAGTTTTCTTGGATCAGGCAGAAGTCCCTATGTGACAATTGAACACATTAAACATCTAGAAGCTAAGCAGGTAGCCTCAAGGACTCCTTGTCCATGATCCGGGGTAAAACACATCTGTTAATTCTGGGACAACAATATTAACTCGTCAGGACACAATGGTAATCTGGCTGACATTAAGATAAACGTGAAATTTCCCTGTATTGGCCGTGTACGGAGACTGACCCTGCGGTGACTTTGCAGGGGTGCAGAGCACAGATGCGGAGTGGTATCAGTCCCTCACAGTGTCACTGAGTAATGACCAGAAGAAACAGCTGCAGGAGATCTACAGCCTGGCCCACCAGAGAAGGAGTACAGGTGTCAAAGGGCAGTGGTGAGTGTCAGTAGACATGGCTTTGGTAGGTACAGGACTAGGACTCTTACTGTGGAATGTGGGCCGGTTAAACATTAACCATAATGAAGTAGATGGTTACCAAACATACCCTCAACCACTGTAAACTTATCACTGGAAGTTCAGCATAGCATCGAAGGAACTGATGGTAGAATATTTGAGAGATTTGGCATCCACTTATTTATACATCAGTGAAGATCTAGAGATGATTTCTGATTACGATGACCAATGAATGTTCGAGGTGCAGAGCAGCCTGTTTTCTTAAGGTTTCAGTTGGTGGTATCTGTGTATTGTTGTCACCTTTCTCTCATAGAGTAATTGGAATAAGGTGGATAATCCATCACTGGAAATGATCATGACTTTACAGAAAATTTTAACAATTCATATTTGTTCTTTTGCCCCCAGAATTCAATGGACAGTTGAACACACACACACATCTGTAGCATTGGTGGGGTTTTAACTAGTGGATTATCACCATGGACTGGTCCACTACAGTACCAGCAAACCAGGCCGGGAGCTGCCCTTCAAAGACTGGTTACCTGTAACCATCAAACCATATTTGAACTGCAGAACAACATGAGGGCTTAGGGGTGGGTTTGGGTTCGTTCTTTCTGTAGCTGAGTCACGGAACAGCTGGACCAGTTTCTCTGAGGACTAACAGATGCAAGAACCTGTAGGTCCCACGTCTCAGTAGTGCCATGCAGAAACAGTGTGTGTTTCTGCTCATCTGGCTGGACTTGAGTATGCTCTGGGATCCATCTATTGTTCTGGCTGACATTGGACAGTTTTTCTGGGAAGTAGAGAGACTAGTTGGAGTTGGGACACTTTTTGTAACAGTTTCCCGTTTTCAGAATTAACTTAAATTCATAAATTGTGGTTTAACACCCTCCCTTGTGTATTTGCTGTGTGTTATTATTGTACAATATGTAGGTGTGTGTGTGCGCGTGTGTTAGAGAGAATGCTGGATGCATTTTCTTTTGTAAATTATATTTCAAAATATTGTAATTTTAGAGTTGATATCCTAGAGGTAGGTATTACATCTTAAGTCTTTATGTAATCTAAAAATAACCAAATCTTTGTTGCTTTTTAATTTTATTTCATATGTTCACTATCAGCAATATTAATTGTCATTCCTCCTCTAGGTCTGCAGAAAATATGGGACATCCTATTCCCCCGCAACCCAAAGGGTGTAACTCTAACTTGAATCAACCCAATGGGAGTTTTGAATGCTGTGTACTCCTCGGCCTTGTCCTCTTGAAGTTCCTGCCAGTGACATTAGATATGCATTACACTGATTACAAAAGGAAATCTATGCACACTCTCAATGTATTATCCTTCTTTGGTACAAGGACAATTGGGCTGTATCACTCACAGTTCACAAGTTCTCTGTCACTGACAGCATTGTTACTCACAGCGACACCCTCCTTCACATGATCCTAATGTATAAATATCGATTCTTCATGCTAAGTAAATATATAGCTTGCAGTCAGCAGCCCATGTACTGTCAGCACGAGTACTCAGAGGCCCACCTGCTGAAGACAAAATGACGGATGGAGACCCTAGACCCTTTAGCCTGAGACAGTGTACTGAGCTCAGGACCTTGTTCATGAAGTGTATTGCTGTAAAATACACTCAAAACTACAAGATGGGATACAAACAGACAATACAGGGATTCCTTTTAGTGTTTTATAAACATCGCTTTTGCAGGCAATCTTGCTTGCCTTGTTGCAGGATAGGGCACAGCTTGCCTCCTGGGAGTTTCCTTTCCTCTATTAGTACTGAGCAGGACAAACGTGAAAGACAGGGGAGGTGGACATACAGCTACAACCTCTCAGGGTCTCAGAATGACAGTCAGTCCCCCTAAAGGGTGGTGGTCTCCCTCCATTTCAGCCAAGGTCCATACTGCCTCGGTGGTTAAGGGGGTTCGTCCCACAAGGCCATGATGGTGGTCTCTCCTTCCTTGCTCGATTTCCTTCTCCAGTGTGTCGATAATTATCAGTTCCAGCTTCCGCTGTTTCCGCATTCTAACACGTTCTGTCAAATGTGGTCTGCAATGAAGAGCTGCAGGCTACGCTAAAAAGAACCTGGCGATCCCGGGCTGTGGCATCACCTAGATCACCACAGTCGGTGCTTTATAAAAAATAGTATTTTAATATTAATCCGGAATAACTACAAAGTTAAATTTAATTTTACATTAAGTATGCAATGGTATCATCTTAGATTGTCAATTGGCATTTTAAATGAGATTAAAGAATGGGACAGAAATTGTAATATTAAACATCCCTCCACAAGTCACTTCTCACAAAAATGTATCCATGCATTACTAATTTTGTTTTTATTCCTCAGCATCAGTGATAACCTGGCTTCTATCAGTCCAAGTCTTGGAATGCGGCATTGATTGCAGAGAGATGCATCGGCGCCTTTAACTTCTCATGCTTGTTTTTTGCTTTTTGTGTGATGTTTCGAAATAAGGATACACAGAGCACGATCAGGAAGACCTGGAAAAGGGACACAATTAGTATGATACATAAATGCCATATAATTAGTCTTATATTGTAACTTGCAAAAACTGTGATGTGATTTTGCAGAAAGGTTTTGAATTAAGCCATAACTCAGCTAATTCCAATTTCCTCCAGAAACTGATTGCAGCACATGGACAAAGCTATGAATGCAAATGAACAGATTTAAAAGAAGAACATGAAATGAAGGTAGATATGCTTCTGAAGGAGGAGGTGATAAATGTGGGGCAGTGGCACCATCAGCGTTCTACTGAAACCAGCAGCAGTTCAGGTTCTCGATTTCCTTTGCTAATGTAAAAACTGTTTTGTTACCAGTATATGCTTTTGTTTTCAGTCACTTGAGATATTTGTTATGAGCATTGAGGTAAATATAATGTCTCTGAGGTTCATTTCTGTCATTGGTTGTCTCTGCTGTGGGAACAGGCTGGCCATCCTCATCTTCAGTATGGCAATCTAGGTGATATTACTTCTTCACTAAATCATGATGCACTACTGTTGCAACCATGAAAGTGCAATGTGCTTCTGAAGCACTAGAAATCACTTCTGCTCATCCTCAGACCACACCTACATTCTGATAGACCTTTGGTGAGGGTATGAGCTCCTTTGTTCCACTGAATGAATGAATGAATGAATGAAGGAGTGAAGAAAAAGTTGCACTGTACGCTCTCACACCAAGTAGGATTCCATACTTCAGGAGAAGTATTGGGAAGATGAAGAGGAGTTGAACCTCTCCAGCATGCAACAATGTTGGAAAACTCCATGGTGGGAAACCACGTGCTTCATACATTTATGGGAAGCTGCTTTTTACTATGCCTGAACTCCTCAGTAGAAGGTCACTTAATGGGAATGTAACATACATTAACAAAGCCAATGATGCCATTTTCATAGAACCTTGTTACAGACTTTTGTTCACTTACACTGCCCAAACCTTTTAATCTGAATGTACACCTGCCCCTGCTTACTGTAAGCCCTCATTTAGATCTATGTTAACTGTAATCTTCCTCCTGGAAATAGTTTGCTAATTAGTTACCTCAAAATTATTTTACACCATGAGTGTCACAGTACTGGGAACCACATAACACACAATCACACCTGACAAGACACCCTTCCAGATCAAGGCTGCCCCAAAACCAACTGGGCTGACACAGGGAAATAGGCTAGGAAACCAGGCAACCACGTGCTTAACGAGGCAACCAGCACCAGGTGCGTAACGAGGCAATTAGTATCGCCACAGCAACCAGGTGCAGCACAAGGAAACCAATTAGCAGGGGGAAGAATCAGGGAACAGGAGCAACAGGGCGTGACAGTGCCCTCCCCTCCATGACCAGATTCCAGACTGTTGCAAAAAACCAGGAACCAGACATGAATGGTCTGAGGGGTGCTCGATCATTCTATCGTGGTACTGGGAAACACATAACACACCATCACACCTGGCAAGGCACCCTTCCGGATCAAGACTGCCCCAAAACCAACTGGGCTGACACAGGGAAATAGGCTAGGAAACCAGGCAACCACGTGCTTAACGAGGCAACCA
>JAACJT020006529.1:0-50425 GCA_009936485.2 Gymnarchus niloticus | reverse complement strand
TCTGTCACTCCTACCGCAGACCTCACCACTGTCACACTGCCCTCGTACATATCCTGTATCACTCTTACATACTTCTCCGTCACTCCCGACTTCCTCATACCCCCCGCATCATCCAACCTTCTCTCTCTCTTATTGTCTTCATTCATCAGCCCCTCAAAGTATTCTTTCCATCTTCTCAACACGCTCTCCTCACTTGTGATTACGTTTCCATTATGATCCTTTATCACCCTAACCTGCTGCACATCTTTCCTAGCTCGGTCCCTCTGCCTAACCAATCTGTACAGAGCCTTTTCTCTCTCCTTAGTGTCCAGCCTCTCATACAACTCACCATACGCCTTATCTTTAGCCTTCACCACCTCTCTCTTCGCCTTACGCCTCATCTCCTTGTACTCCTGCCTACTTTCTTCATCTCTCTGACTATCCCACCTGTGTGCATCTTTTTCCACTCTTGTACGTCACCCTGTGTTCCTCCCTCTCCTTAAAATATGTATTCACCACAGCCATGTCCATCCTTTTCGCAAAATCCTCTACCATCTGACCTTCTGTATTCCTCTCCTTGACACCATACCAACCCATCACCTCCTCATCCCCTCTGTTCCCTTCACCAACATGTCCATTGAGATCCGCTCCAATCACCAATCTCTCTCCCTTGGGTACACTCTCCACCACTTCATCCAACTCACTCCAGAATTCTTCTTTCTCATCCATCTCACACCCAGCTTGCGGGGCATATGCACTAACAACATTCATCATCACACCTTCAATTTCCAGCTTCACACTCATCACTCTGTCCGACACCCTTTTCACCACCAAAACACTCCTGGCATACTGTTCCTTCAGAATAACCCTTACCTCATTTCTCCTCCCATCCACACCATGGTAGAACAATTTAAACCCGCCTCCAATACACCTGGCCTTATTCTGCTTCCATCTGCTTTCTTGCACGTACAGTACATTGACCTTCCTTCTCTCCATCACATCAGTTAGCTCTCTCCCTTTACCGGTCATACTGCCAACATTCAAAGTTCCTACCCTCACTTCCACTCCCCTAACCTTCCTCCTCTCCTCCTACCTCCGGACACGCCTTCCCCCTCTCCTTCCTCTTTGGCTCCTTCTTCTTCAGCCAGGAGTAGCCCACTTTCCACCAGCACCCTGTTGGCTGACAACGCCAGTGGTGGTCGTTGTTAGCCCGGGCCTCGACCGATCTGGTATGGAAATCTGTTTTGTTGTCCGCATATTTGATTTGGCAAAGATTTTACACCGGATGCCCTTCCTGATGTAACCCTCCCCATTTATTCGGGCTTGGGACCGGCACAGAGAAACACATAATGCTTAACACACAATGCATTCCCCAGCGGCTGGGTTCAAATTTATTTGTACATATAACCCATAAAAAAAGGCTTTCTGGTACCCCACAACCACACAATCCACTAACCAAAGCAGGGTGAGAAAAGCAAATAAAACAATTCAAATTTCTATCTAAGGAAAGAAAAACAACGCTACCTGTCCAGTTTAAAAAACGGACACCGGTGGCTTGGCTATCAGAGAAAAGAAAAAAAAATACAACCTGATCTCCCCACCACAGGAAAACAAACAAAAAACAAACCTAAAGCAAAACACACACACACACACCAACGAAATCACAACCTGTATGACATGCACAAAGCAAAATGTTTCAGATACACACTCATAACTGAAAAACTTTAAGAAACAACAAAAGAAACCACATGGAGACTAAGGTACCCAAACAAGACATACCTGGAGGGTGAATCTTCCTGACAGAGTTGGTCTTTCATCTCCTCTTATTCGGAACAGGTATGCTTGTTAGGTTAGCTCTACCTCCTTCTCTACGACGTGCAGGACTCCAATGACAGCACACCTCAAAGAAACGTAAAACATTACATAAAGCTTTAAGTAGCTTATTTAACGTCAATTAGAAGGGAAACTCAAACTTGCCTACAGCCCTGCCCCCACCCAAGAGAAACTGGAGTAATTAAAGATGTCAAAAACTCAGCTGGCCAGATCTTCCACAAACAGACTTCACTGTACACTTCAATTCTTCCTAGTAACAGGGGTTAGGAAGTTCAGATCACATCAAAATTAAAAACTGGTTTAAGATTCATACTTTCTGTGTAAACAGCTCTTGAAAGGACATCAGCAAGAACACTGTCATTCCCCTCGATGTGCCAGATATCTATGGTTGAACGTCTGCAAAAATAGACTGTTTTGTAATAACCTCAGTTCATTAATACAAGACCAGTAAAGAAACAACAGGTTATGGTCAGTGCATTCTAGAACAAGACTTGATTGGTTCAGACAAACTTCAAAATGTTCAAGAGCCGTAATTATAACCAAGGTCTCTTTCTCAACGACAGCAGTTCTGATGCTTACTGAACTTCATAAAGAGGGAACAAATTGGATGTTCCTCCTCCATCTCGTCATGCTGTAACAGAACAGCTGCAGCACCACAAGACCTATCAGCAGCAGCTAACTTAAACAGGCTAAAAGAATCAAAAAGTACTGACAAGTCTCAGTCGAAACGAAAAACACCTTAGAACTTAGGTCTGGATGAGGTGCTAATATAGCTATAAAATTATTGCAGAAGGTTCTAGAAGAGATTAAAATCCCAGCTCTTATCGGATTTTAGGAACTGGGAAATGATCGTGATAATTGCTCTTACAGGTTTTACCTGCTCCTGTCTCAATACCTATCCCAAGTCACAACTGCCTCCCCAAACTCACATTTAGCTAAACTGATCATGAGATTTGCCATAACCAAATGGTCAAAAACTCCTTGAAGAATTAATTATCCAAAGAGATGTACACAACAATATCATCTAAATATGCTCCACAGTTAGACCAACCAGCTAGAACCATATTAACAAACCTCTGAAACATAGCAGGGGCCTTTTTCATGCCAAATGACATAACAGTGTATATCCAGAGACCATACGGAGTAACAAAGGCCAAAATCTTTTTGGCTGTCTCCATTAAAGGTACTTGTCTTTGGTTATTGAGAGTTTAATCAGCTGAGAAGCTGCATGTAGACCACATGTAAATCTGTTGTGATTCCAGGGGGCCTTGTGAAGTATTTCATTGGCTATGACCCTGGTTAAAATCACCACATAGATAAATTAAATTGAATAAAGAAAGATTCCATGCAAAGAATCACAGTGGCAGACATTCAAAAGGATAACAACTTCTATTTTTGTTATATAAAGCTGAGGGGAGCCAACTCCACTCCAGATGGAATGTACCCAAATTACTACTTATGAAATGAGAGTCTAACGGATAGGCTGAGGTGTTTGAGGGTTTGTGTAGTTATTACAGTTAAAGCTGAGACAGTCTTAGTGTTTAGAAATACATAACTTAGCAAACCGTATATACATACTGAAAAAGGATAGCCTAAATATTGGTAAAAAATCCATTGAATAAGTTAGTTGTTTTGTACAAATATATTCCTCACGTCAGCAATTTTCCCATAGCAGCATAGTAGATATAAAAAGTGTACTACAGCAGATGTAAACTCTGGAAGAGTGGTTATCTTGGCAGATCTTGAAGAACATCCCTGTGTCTTCTGATGCCTTAAATTAAGTGTGAATTTTATTTTCACCCTGATAACCATGACTATTAACAATGCTGCAATGTTGTTCTCAGACAAGGAGACAATGCAAGCTTCCACTCAAGAAGCTAATTCAAAATACAACAGCTTCAGAGATATACGTGTTTCAGATTCCAGTTGGCAAAAGATCAGTTAAAGATTAAAAGATCTTTTTGATTAGGTCTGTGCTTCATTTCTAAGGTAAACAGGAAACCAGGCAAGCCAAAGAATATTGTTAACAGGGAAGACAGTTTATCTGGGGGGCCCTTTAGTTAATAAATTGTGTTAGTGGTTCAGCCATTCTGAGGAAGTCTGTCTGATTCAGTATCGCCTTAGAAGTATGATGCCACAAAATAAAACTAATTATTTACATTTGTGCCAAAGACTGGCTTTAGTTGCCTTGGTTTATAAAAGTTGGAAAGGAATACATTGGATTTGTTGATTAAAAAATAAGAAAGGAAAAGAGGATATTTTAGATATCAAAAAATGTACTTTTGTAAATTATCTGATTTCTAAAGGGCTACTTGATGTTCTACTCAGCTTAATCCCAGTGAATTTGAGTTTCCTCACATCATTGCTCCGTGTAACTGTTCTTTCAGGCTGCATCTAAGCTGATCGTCATTTTTACAGATCTCAAGAAGGATGAGTGACATTGTTTTGATTGATGTATTTGCACAAAAATAGCAAACTGTATGTCCTATCTGGGCCACAGATAAATAGGAACTTGAAAAGAACTCCTGTTTCAATATAAAGAACTGTTAATGAAATTAAACCTTTATTGGCTATCAGCTGGGGGCCATGGTAATTCAGTGGTTAACACTGTTCCCTTGCACCTCCAGGGTCAGGGTTTTGATATCACCGCTGCTCTGTGTGTGTGGAGTTTGCATGTTCTCCCTGTGCCTCGTGTGTTTCCTCTGGGTACTCTGGTTTTCTCCCACAGTCCAAAGACAAGCCATCTAGGGTGATTCTAAATTGCCAGTAGTGAGTGTGTGTGTCTGCGCCCTGCGATGGGTTAACAGCCCATCCAGGGTGTCCCCTGTCTTCTGCCATAAGCTACCTAGGATAGGTTCCAGACATCCCTGTGACCTTGCACAGGATAAGCAGTTTGGAAAATAGATGGGTTGCTGCTAGATGTTTCAGTTTCCAGTGTGATACATTGTAGCTGTATCTTTAAACAACTAAGCATGTTTAGCCCATGTGAAAAATTATATTGCTTAGTGTTCTGTAAATATTTGCCATTATGGGAATTATATTTCAAGAAGACTAAATTTTGCAAAAAGTCTTGAGACCCTTAGTAATCTTGAAATATTATAATAGCAACTGAAAATTAATGTAATGAAATGCCTTTAGTCAGATATTATAGTTAACCAAAATATTGTGTATACATTTTAATAAAATGTGTGTATCATTCCTAATTACTATATACGTGTTTCACAAGGTGTGGGTGACAAACAACTCAAGTGTTTGATGGCAAATAGGGCAAAGAAAAAAAAAATTAAAAAGAACAAAAAGGGGCGGCACTAATGCTGATTGACAGCCAGAGGGAGAAATCAAAATGAAGGCAAATAAAAACAGAATCAAGGCTGTGAAGCCAGTCAGGTTTAATGAGGATCTGGGCTGTGCCTTCCGGCTATGCTGAACGTTTGACACGTGATCGCTGTCTGGTGTGTTATACCCTGTACACAGCCAGCCCAGAGTCCATCGCACGTATTTTAAGCAGGGGACACCATGCATGGAATTCCAGCTGCTGTAGTTCAGGCACATTCTCTATGGGCAAATTACAAACACCAGTTCATCAACCTGCATGTTTCTGGACTAGGGTAGGAACCAGGAATGCCCAGAAGTATTCAATTCAATTTTTTTTATATAGCACCTTTAACAAAGAGCTTTGTCACAAAGCGCTTTACGTACTCCCAGGTCCGTGGTCCCAAAAGAGTAAGTCAAAGGTGACAATGGCAAGGAAAAACCCCCTCAGGAGGAAGAAACCTTGGGAGGAACCAGACTCAAGGGGGAAGCCCAGAAGTAGCCCACAAGAACTTGGAAAGATCATGTTAATTCAGGAATCCAAAACCATGAATCAAGCACTGCAGCTCTGGAAGTTTGAGGCCATCTTACCTCCCTATTATATACTATTTATTTTAATTTCTAATTTAAAAGTACAGCTGAATAATGCTCTTAATGTTTTACAGAACCTAATTAGACATTAATCAAGTCAGCATTATTCAGAAGGTCTAATATATAATTGTTGCATGCTCAATGGTTCACCAGTAGTGCAAGGTTAAGGCACATTACTTAAAATGCTTATTATGAGGAAAATATTGCAGCAGAATTTTTAATAATGTGGAAATGCAAATGAAATATTCAGTGTACTTTACTGGCTCGTTGTTTATATTATAAATCCATTAATACTGATCACCTGCTAACGTGCTATTTTGCAGTTTGTTGAGGTACATTATATCTTGGATTCTGTTTATTATAAAAATATTATGAATATTATGAGATGCAGGTAGGCACAACTGTCATTGCGGTTTTGATTTATTAGCCGAGGTCAGACAGAGGAGACCCTACACAATTTGTTACTTTTGGACCGTTTTAAGTTAAATAGTAAAATACAAAAATGCATATACACTCTGGCATGCTGCCAGGGTCCAGCATGTCCACTCACACACACATGCACATAAATGTATGGATTGATGAGCTGCATCCAGTGTTCATGTTTGCTGCCTTTCCTTTGCACATTAACTAACTGACGTGAAAGACCATGGTGCAAATGCAAGACAGACTGTAGACAGGACTACACCTAGTGCAACATATGAGGACAATGCAATGAATTCAAACAGTGTAAATATAAATAAATTAGATGCACAAAGAAGTAGACCTCACAATATATAGATATAGGGCACCACAGTGGCTCAGCGGTTTGCAATGTTGCCTTACAACTCCAGTGTTGTGGGTTTGCATCCTATCTGTGCTTTGGGTACGCGGAGCTTCAAAGATTCCCACCAAGTAATCTGGTTTTCTACTTCGGTCCAAAGACACGCACCATAGCCTTATTGGTGTCTCTAAAGATCCCACTGTGTGTGTGCATGTACCCTGCAATAGCTTGGTATCCCATCTAAGGGGTGCCGCAGCCTTGAGCCATATGATGCCTGGGATTGGCTCCAGGCCTTTCTGTGACCCTGGCCAGAATAAGCAGTAAGAAGGTGAATATCTAGATATACGTAAATATTGAGTGCGTAGCTAAAGAATTTGTCCTGTGCCACATTCTGTTTCACTGGGTCCCGTAGTAATGCAGATATCTAGTGCAAATTCCCTCTGCATAGGCTGCTTTCCTCTGGAAGTCCAAGTAATCAGCTAATTGGCATCCCTGAAGTGCTCACCAGTATCCCATTCAATTCAGGGGATCCTCTGCCATTTACCTTGTTCTGCTCCAGCCCCTTGGTGACCTAAAATTTTATAAGTGGTTAAAAAATGAATGGATTGTTATTTCCACGCATTTTCCACACCTTGTGATTTTCAGGTCTGTCATTCTCTCCTGGGAGTATGAACGGCACACGGTATTTTTATCTTGACTTCAGACTACTGCCTGTCTTGTCTTTCATACACTACACATGACATTACTGTGCTATTCTGGATTGGTAGTGCCAATCTGAGATTTCGATTTCTCACTACAGGCAAACTCCAGGAGCTTGTTATTCTGGCTAGATGAGAGTCGCTTACCAAAATTTTTCCCTATCCAATAACATAGCAAAAAATTCCACACTTAAATTCAAGTCTACTGTATATGACCCATCATGGAAGTCATTTTAAAATGCTCTCAAAATCACAGTAAATAATATCAGGCAGAAATGATTTATTTTCCCAGGAAGAGAAAATTGTGAACATTCTTGATAAGAGTATTGACAATTACATAGTCACGTTTTCAGTAATTGCAAAGACCTGTAGTTTTACTGCCAAATCATTTATGTGCAGAAATTGAAAACTTTGCATTGTATCTGTGAGATATTGTTTCCAATTGCCTGTGGTTCTGGTGGAAGGTGGAAAAATAAAAGAAAACAAAAATATTTATTTTACACACTTCTCAGTAACAGAGAGTCAACCAACGATAGAAATGAATCAGAGCAGTTATGGACAATGTAGGATAACCTACCTGACTTATTGTTTTCATATTGTTTTTGTAGGTTTTGTGGAACAAAATATGCAAATTCTTTACAATCCACAGAAATTCCTAAAAAACTGAACGTTTTCCAAATATCCCAAACACATTTTGAATTGTTACATTTCACAAAAATAATCCTAACCACAATAAACAGTTAGATGGATGGAAGATGGATGAAACTAGTCCAAGTTCTCATGCATATCCTGACGAGGACAACAATCACAGCAGATAAAAAGTAGGGGAAGGAAAATCTGTTTGGTAACATAAATATGATCATTACTTGGTAATAGAATGTCCATCCATCTTCCAACCGCTTCTCCAGTAGTGAGTCATGAAGTGTCTGGAGCCTGTCTCAGGTTGCATAGAACACCCTGCCACAGTGGATGGAACAGCAATCCATCATAGTGGGGAATATGACTTATTTTCTTGAATATCTTAAAAGCGTGTAATTTGTCTATATGCATGTGTTGCTGTTAATTGCCTGAACATTCAGAACAATTTAAATTATATTTAACTTCTATTTTTAAATATGAGGTGCATGTCACATTATTGATTAATGCAGGAAAATGTTGCTGTTCTTATTGGTGCTGTTTTCTTGTTATTTAAAGATCAGTGCTACAGAATTATTTTAATCACAAATTAGCTTTTCATGGTATCTCCAAAGCTGCATACATGAAGTTTGTACAATACAAATAAGAAATACAATGTATAATCACTGCACGTTCACCGTACTCTGTCAAGAGTTGGGGTGTTTTGTTTCAAAATAGTAATTTGTCATTAACATTAAACATCCAGATATGCATGTACTGTGTTGTTAATCAGGAAGCATGCATAATTTGAGCATATGCATAACTGTTTGCATGACAATGCAAGCCAGAAGTTACTTGTTCCTTCAAAGGAAAGTAAATGGATGCAGTATTAAATTTATAATTACAGTGTATGTGTATTTTCCCATTTGTGGTTCTCCATTTGGAGCACATGTAAATGTTGTGGAGATGTCACTGTGCATGTAGTTTTGTAATGTTGGAAAGAATACATTACATACCTAAAAGGTGACACCAACATTTTTTTTTCAGTCAATATTTATCCAAAAGTTAGTACCTTCTTCTGCAGCAATGTAGGGAATTTTTGTATCGGTATATTTCGTTTTCTATTTCTATTTATAGCTTTATGATTTAGTATCCAATGAAAGAAAATATGAAATGATTGACCAAGCTCAATCTAACCTCTTTTCTCTGTAGAAAAAAAAAAAGAAGCTCTCTGAATTATTTATTATGAGGTATTAAGGTTAGAAATTTAATAAAATTGAGAAAAGGCTAAAGAGATTGAAGCAGGCCATTATAGATCTGGACTTGACAGCTACACAAATATTGGCAGGGTCCTGCTATTTTTGTCTGTGATCTTCTTGTTTGCAAGTCTGAAGAACTGTGAAGCCGATAACAGATCAGAGAGATTGGGGAAGGACTCAGCTTTCAATATCAATCCTACTTGCTCTTTATATCTTGGACATCTTTCTTGCCCTATACATTTTTGTGGAAGTGTATCCTCCATATTCCAGTTGATTCCATACAGTAAGGCTGTATAGTAGATGGTAACAGATACTGGATATAACATTATAGTCGCTATGGCTTTAAGTGAAGCACCTGCATTGGGAATACCCAGCACTGAAAGATCCTTCACTTTGTGAATGAGAGAAATGGCTACATGACTGTAGTGTTAACAAGAATGAGTGAGCAAAGGCCAGTGGTCGATTACTCAGAAAAACTAAATGACATGTCAAAGAGCAGTACAAGCGCTGTACCTGACAGCCTAACTAGTTTCTAGTTTAGGTATGGATCCAATGATGTCATGGCTGTGTCAAGCCAGCCACACTCAGCTTACCCTCATTCCACATGGCCTGAATATTGAATCCAGCTGGTATAATAAGAAGTCTTTAAATCATTTCAAGTTCCCTGGCATCACTGCGCGGTTTTGAGTTCCCACACCCTTACTAAGCATTTCATTGGCATTGAGAGTTTTACCTGTGTATGATCCCTGCTAGTTCTCTGTTTTCTCCTTCTGCCTTACACTTTGGATTTGTTTGCCATGCTGTTTGCCCTGTTTTGGATTCTGACTACAACTGAGTTTTGGATGCCCCTCTGGTTTGCCCCTGTTTGTGGTTTAGACCTGACCTGTTTTAACTGCGATTAAAAACCACGACTCTGCACTGGGATCTTGTCTGAGTATTCATTACATTGGGATTGTAGCGAACATCCCTGGACATGGCCTTAAAAAGAAAACCAACCAAAGATTCAAGAGAAAGAGCTAAGGAATATGAATGAAAATGGACCCCACAGTCGAAATGCCTGAAAGACCCCACTTCTGAGAAACACAAAAAAACCCAACTAGTGTTTGCCAGAATGAAATCTCATATAAGGTGCAATAGACTGTTGAAGCATTTTGAACAAAATGTACCGGCCAACATCAGAAATTTGTTTGAGCTGCAGATCATGGGTCCTACAGCAGGATAATAACCCAAAATACACCTCAAAAAGCAAACAAGAATAGATAAGAAAAAATATTGGACCATTCTAAAGAAATCCTTTGTGCGTGTCCTTCATTCTCATAACTGTTTCAGTTGCAATGTGACTTACGTGAGAAGTACATGGTAGCACAAAGCATAAAAATATAATAATAATCAGTACTTTATTCATCCCCATGAGGAAATTCGTAGTTTTCACATCTTTCCCATCTTGCACCCCAAGTTGAGAGCCAAGGGTCATTCAGTGTCCGTTGCCCCTGGAGGAATTGAGGTTAAGGGCCTTGCTTAAGGGCCCAAGGCGATACAGAAACTCTTGCCAGCTGCAGGACTTGAACCTACGACTTTTCGATCACAGACTCGGACACCTAAGCCACATCACCGCCAACCAAATATAAACATGAAGTGCTATATACTCAGTGTACTGTCATCACTTTGAAGATGCACATGATTTTACATACAGAAAGAGCACTACTTCATATAGTTGCATTAGAAGTGTATGATTCCACCAGCTGACAGATGTATAGAATTCCCTCAGAGAATCAGCTTCGGTATCATTGGGGAAAGTTACTGGTCTCTGAATACCCTCACCCTGTGAAAAGAGCCCCTTTAAATGCACCAAGGTTAACAGGACTTTCTAAGTGTGCCGGCATTTTCCACGAGAATTACCTATTTAGTCAAAGGGCGACTCTTTTTGGTGAAAGGGTGGATTGTATTCGCGTTTTTGGTAAAAGGATAGGATTTACGTCTGTTGTAATCTGAGAGTCGGCAGTTAAACCTGTTCAGAGAAGGTTAGGTGTGCAGCGTAAATTCCATGGCAATACACCTTGTTTAAAACTGAATTATGATTTGTAATACCCAAAACTCAGAAGTAAGGCTCAAGAATCCTCGCTAAGCCAGTAAACTCGTTTTGCGGTACACCCCAATTGCCTTCAAAGGCTGGCTTGTAAAATATTAGGTTGGTGGTTCCAATATTCTTGTCATTTTCATTTGTTTTACTTGAAATAATATACTAAGTTATAAATCAAAAGCAAAGTTTCTGTTCTGTTAAATGTGAATTAAAAAATGGTATATCAGAAGCTTTTGTCAGTTTCAAGTTAGTTCAGAGAAAATTGAAAAAAAATGGAACAGCACTACATGAGATATAGTATGTCATTTTTTACTAAAGAAATAGGATAACTTTAAAGCTTTGTACTAAAAAAAATTAAAAATGAACTTGGCTGAAAGTATTATTCTAAAACCCAACAAATAATATTGCAAAAAATATTTTTAATGGATGTTGTCATCATTAGGCTCCTATCTATCTATCTATCTATCTATCTATCTATCTATCTGTCTGTCTGTCTGTGTATGTATCTATCTGTCTGTATATGTATCTGTCTGTCTATCAAGAATGTATTATGTTTAAAATATTGCAGATCCTTTCCCACTGTAACTGTATGACTCAGCAGTAGCTCTCACCAGATAAATTATTTCTTGTTTTTTAGCGACAAGGCCAGAGCATACAAAGCTTTCCGTGAACACTGCAGTCCAAGCATTTATCAACTATCATTCAAAACACCCACTCATTTTCAGTACTGAATCTTGTGAAGAATGCCTGCCCCCTAGTGTCCGACCAAAAAAGCAAATGCCTTGAAGAGACACAGTGCCTCTCCGTTCAGTATTTATCAAAAATATCAGAGCACCATTTCGGATCATACTGTGAAACGTTGAACATTTTTAAAAATATTTGATGTCTGGTGGGTTTCGTGATTTTGTGTTTGGAAAGGGGTTGAATGGATGCATGCTTGAATGAGTATTGGGATTACAGCAATTACATAAACAAAACATTGCAGCGACTTTCCTTCTACAGCTTTTTCTGTGTAGAATGATTCCATTAGACTTTTAGTCAGAGCTTCCCTAACTGATTTTTTTATTATTTCGGGGTGTTGGAGGGGAAATGCACAAATGCGTAATTAATTATTGCGACTGTGTTAGTTTACATGTTAATGTTGCTGAGTTAATGTATCCGAGTCGAGTCCAGATACATTTTAGTTTTATAGGAAAAAACTGATATGTGTTCATGAAAATCTAGCCCTTTTAGTTCCCTATTTTTAATTGAAAATGCAGAAACTCAGAAGGCTAGATCTGAAATTCAGTATTCCCTTTCTAAAATGTAAAAAATCAATCATATATCGAATCACTTTATTTCAGATACATACATGCACACTATTTCTATTTTTGATGAATGTTTTACATTACTTATTACACAATCTGGAGAGTACAAATGGTGAATGAATCCTTCCTAGGGGCTGTCTTAAAAGGAAGCTGACCAGTTGATATATGACTGAAAATGCCTGTGATAGTTCATTTTATTGTTTGCAAAAGTAAAGCTTTACATACATGACACTTTAACTGATTACTAATGAAAATATTTCTGAACTCTCAAGACATACTATACTTTGGAAAAGATTTCATTGTGAAGACAGCATGTTCACAGCCATTCATGTACGCAAGAGTCATATAGCTGCAGTAGTAAGTATATTAATAAAATTAAGTATTATTAAATATTATCAAAGTATTATTTTAAAAAGTATTTTATTTATGCATTATTGAACAAATACTAAGTTAGTCTTTGAATGTCAGTCTGAGTTTTGGGAAAAAGAAGACAAGATGTACTTTAAAAACCATATCCTAGGGGTATGACTTTAACCAGTGGTTCTCAAACTGAGGAACACACCTCCCATGGGGGTTGTATGTTTACATTTTCTTTATTTAGCGGGCACTTTTCTCCAAAACTAGGTGTGGGTAAGCCAGGCACATCACAGAGTACTTGGAACAGATTTAGAATTAAGAGCCTTCTTCAAGGTTCAACAGTATGTACACGACTGCCATGAACACTTTTGCCAGCTGTGGAATTTAAACCAGCAGTCTTCCAGTTATGGACACAGACACCTAACTCAGAGAGCATCACAATCCTTTAGAATATTCTTATCTGCAAAAGGGGGTGGAGGATAACAAAAAGACCCTATGAACCACTGACTTAAACTAAGATTTACACCTTAAGTGTGCTGTAAATCAGTTCAGTTGCTGTGTTTTTTAACGTCGTCCAAATCTCGGTTGCCAGGATGACATAGATGGCTCCCACAGGAATGAGCACATTACCACTTCCTGTAATCCTTCACACCTCACCTTACCTCTTTGTATCTATTTCACATTCCTGGAATCCCTGCCTATTAGTGTCATTTATAATATTTTTTATCATCTCTTTTTTACAGCCACCCCAAATCAAAGCTACTGTATCTCAAACATGAATGTCTGCTGCAAGGTGACTACATTCGTCAAATTTGCATTTTCTAATTCAAAAGGTTTTTATTGATGCTTTTCCTTTCTTCTCCCATCAGTTCCTGAAAAACGGGGATTCACCTTATAAATGCCCTCACTCCCCATGTCACAATTTCATACTATCGTCACACCTGCAAATATAATGTTACACCACTCAAAGCTGCTTATGGTGATTAGCAATTGTTTCTTTTGTTTTTTTCTCTACTGAGTAATTACCAACTTAAATAAGCAATGTTATAACCATAATGATTAATGTTACAAAACACAAAGACAGGTGGCTTAGTGGACAGCACCCCCAGGATTGGTAGTGACATGGATAAAACAGGAGAGTCTAAATCAATAATAATAAAAACCCAGGCATTCCTCAGTTTCTTTCATTCCTGGCTAAGTGTGCACAGACACTATCAGACTTCAGGTTGATATGGACACAGAAGGGGAGGGGGCATCTCCCCCCCATACCCAAATTCTTATTCTTTCTCATTCTCATGCTTTGGTTAACACTTTCCAGGGTTTTCATCGACAAGAATTAGGTGATATATTTCTGAACTTTTAGCTAATACGTTCTACATTTGTTTTTTGGTGCCACGGGGAAACCCTCCCACACCAGCCTTCGCCAGCCTTGTCCTCACATTTATACAGCATGCATGTGTCCTCACACTTAGCAAAGACAGATTTTGAAAACACATTTTAGTATACTGTGAAATAATACTAATGACAAATAAATGAAATGATGATGTTAGATAAATGAATTAATAAACTCATTGATAAGTGAAGGTTTCACAGTGAATGCTTCCCTTTGTTTTTTGGGCTCAGCTTATTCCGTGTTCTCCTGAGGGGCTGTCCTTGACAAAGCGTACACAATTAAAACTTTGTTTCTCTGCTATGAGCATCAGCCTTGAAAATCTCTCAAGGCCTCTCAGTTTGACTATAAGATGAACCTATCATGAACCACTCTTTGTTCGGTCTGGTGAATAATAATATGCTTGTAACACAAGCATTAAATACACATTGCAATTTAAAGCATTTGTGATTTTCCCTTCCACAGTGTTTGAATATTGCATTTGCTCTATGTGTGTGGAGTTTGCATGTTCCCCCGGTGTACAGGTTTCCAACAGGTACTCTGGTTTCCTCCCACAGTCCAAAAAACATGCAGTGCAGCTAATTGTTGACTCTAAATTGCTCACAGTGTATAATTATGGCGAGCATGTGCCCTGAGATAGGCTGGCCTCCCATCCATGGTGTACCCCAGCCTTGTGCCTTAAGCTGCCAGGGTTAGGCTCCAGGCCCTCCACAACCCTGGCCATTATAAGCGGTTAGAACCTGAGTGGGTGGATATAGCAAGCAATTTATTAATATACATGTTTATACACGATCCTGGCCACTAGAGGTCACTTTGCAGCAAATTTACAATGCATCAGGAAATGGAGATTGTGCAGCTTCATTGCAGCAAATCTTGACCTCGCTAAGATATGACCTTGCTTCAGTCGAACCACATGATTGACAAGGCCCAGTAGGTGGGGAGTAACAGTAAAGCTGCTGCCTTCTACTTACTATGTGTGAGCCATGTCACTAATAATGGAGGTTAGGAGACACCTGTGAAGAAATACAGGTTTTATCAATATACTTTATTGATTCCATATTCAAGGATTACAAATGTCATCAGAGGTCATACAAACATGTATGATGTAATAATATTAAGACATAACCCACCCACTTCCCCATTGTACAAGTTTTCACTTATACAAAGTACACAAATTCACAACATTTTTTTCTAATTTTTAAATTTTACATTGACATTAAAAAATATATACTGTTGGTTTTTTAATGTATTGTTCACGGAATAAAGTCACATCATGCCTTCTAAACATGCTATTATAGACATTACTTATTAAAAAGAAAGAACATGTTAATAAAATAACACAAAAAATGTCATCATTCATAAGCAATGAATGGGTACACAGTGGTTAGCACTGTTCCCCAACACCTCCAGGGCTGGAGGTTCAAATCCCGCCTCCACTCTGTGTGTGTGGAGTTTGCATGTTCTCCCTGTGTCTTGTGGGTTTCTCCAGATACTCCAGTTTCCTCCACAGTCCGATGAGATTTAGACAAGGGTAACAGATTTTCATTCCTCCAAGGGATATTGTGTACCAGCAATGTGTAAATAGATACGTCCACACACAGAAGAGAAGTGGGATTCAAGCCAGAAACCTTGAAGTTGTGAAGCAACACTGCTAGCCACTGAGCCACATTGCCACCATAATAGTGTCTAATATGATATGCAATAAATATTTACAATACTTTCAAACAGTAAATTCCATTGCTGCCAAATTTGTTAGTCACTTTGAGAGTGCACATTCATTAAGTTCACTTAATATGTTCTGATTGATGCCAGTTGTCAATATACTGAAGGGTAGAGTTGGTGTAACTTAAGAAGGAAGACATCCACGGACAGAACCTACAAAGTAAAGTAATCAGTTTTGGGAATTACTATGCTGGAGGTCTGTCTTCCCCCACATCCAAACCAATTACATATTTTCATCAAAATGACACATTGGAAAACTCAGCGGCACTAGCAAATGTGGGCCGAAGTGATTTAAAAACACCATGAGAACACTTCATAACTGGCAGTAATTTATTTACAGTATTGTGCAGAAGCAAAAGGCAGGCAAAAAAAAAAAATGTTTGCAGCAAATTTTCTAGGCAAAAACTATATATTTGTTCAGTGTAAACCGTGGAGGCGATGCGGTACTTGCTGTTTGTGCAGTATTTATTTAACAGAATTGACGGGAGCCGTGCAGAGCTACCGAAAATAAAGAAAGGAGTGCTTGTGTGAGGCATTTCGTCCGTGATCTCGGACAGCCAAAGCGATTGATGAGAAGAGCCAGTCGGATGATGTACATTCACAACTGGGAACGTCTCTATAAGAGGCAAAAACAGCCCCAGGGTTGGCGAATTGCCGTCGAATTTAAACCCAGGGCTTCCGGGTACAGTATCTCCGATTGGTCCATTGCTGCCGCCCACTACGACGTGCCTCTGGCATGCGTGTCAGCGTAACGTGGGACGTAGCGTTGATGAGTATCCCTATAGGACTTTTTTTTTTGCTTATAACATGAACAATAACAATATACAACAAAGAGACAAGGATTTTCAAATGTATAATATTTTTAGGACAATGTAGGTATATATAGCCAGAGGTATATGAGCAATTAAAATAAAGAGAAGAATATAGAGCCAGAAGTCTTATTAAAAATTTACTGATTACAATTGTATTTAGTAATTATATGATAGGCATTAATTGCTTTTGTATTTTTATATTTATGCAGAGACTCACAATATTGAGCTAATTCATTCATAAAATGAGGAAAAATTAGGAGCTGAACCAGACCACTTTTTTACGTATATGATGTTTCCCCAAAATAATTACCAAGTTTACAAGATATGCTTTGTCTTTTCTTATCCCATCTCCTTTAAAAAATGTCCGTATATCCATTCCCCCCAACTTCAAATCCATACAGGACTGTGCAGTTTATTTCTCTCCAGTAGTGATGGGACAAATGAGGTTTCAAATCCCGTGGTGGGTGGGAGTATCCCAAGCTACCAATCAATGCTGACCTTCTATATTTTTAAACTTAAATGAGTATGGTATAGCTATCCAAAATGTTTCTTTCATTGTAAAATAACAATAATAAACAAATACAATATTTCTAACTTGTTTCACCTGGCCCCGAATCAACCTTTTTTTGCTCTCAGTTTGGTTGATAAAGCATCGTCTGTAAGGCTGTCATTGTTTATTTATTTCAAGTTACTTGAAATTTGTTCCCCATTAGCTTTATTGGGACTGTAATGGTTCTTCGTAACTCACGGACACGAATTTATATGACCTAAAAACCTGCACTAGACCAGTGCATGTGGTTTCCTAAAATGGACCTACTTTTTGTTATACAACTATAAAATCAACTGCAATAACTTTCTTGATGCAGGTTGCAATGGACATACTCGAAACCAAAATTCGAAACCAAAACTTGAAAATCCCAGCGATCTCAAATTTAAAAACCATAAAACACTCCCTAGGCTTAAAATCCATTAAAAAGAGATTTGACCCAACCACCAGACCCATGAGGGTTTTGGCTGAAAGTTAAAATCATATGCGACACAAAGAAACAAGGAGCACTACACCAAAAACAACATTTGTTGCACTTACCTTCTCAGGATGGCCGACATTGCAGCCATACTAATTAGTACTCCTTACCAATCTATTTCAGAATACAGGGTAGTATGAACAGACAAACTCAGTGTTGCCTGTATTGTCGGACCCGAGTCTCATCTGATAATACTGCATGACAAGTTCAAACCTGAGCGTTTTACTGTACGCACTTCCAGATTTGTATTACACTTTGTATTTACAGTGTGTATTATTACTTTTCTGATTGGCCTATATACAGGATATCATATATACTGTAATTGGCTAATAGCACTCTGAGATTTCTTGTGAAACATCCTAATTGACTCAGATGAGACAAACTGTGTTACTTTGTAAGGTGAAAATACATTTATTTTTTGAACCTCTTGTTAAATTGATATCCTGTTTATTTACTTAGCCTTGCTTGCATGTAAATAGTGTAATTAAAGGTTTAAATAGGAAAATAATTAATTTTTTTGGATCACTGAAAAATCATTTCAGTTATTGCAACATGTGTCATCCACTGGATTCTTTCCCACTTAGTATAACCTTCAGAAGACTTCAGGTATAATCAGGTTGTTTAATGTGTCATCTGGAGCTTTTCTCATTTATTAACTTCAGAGCTCATTTTTGGATCTCACACACAATCTCTCACACCAAAATATGGACCATATTTTTTACACTTTCATTCATTTACAGACATTTTCTGTAGCTTTCATTTAAGACACACGAGCACTGCGCATGGGGAGGTATGACGTTACATTTCAGTAACACGAGTACGTTTCATTCCTTAATTTATAAGGCCGCACGACAATGTTAAATGTCAGAAATGACTAATTCACCTTGAATGACGTGCGAAAACAGACTGTAACCTGTCAGTCAGTTGCATGTTCTGTGTTCTGCGGTGATTACACACACGAACAAACACACGAACCCAGAACTGCAGAAACACAACAGATGCCCGACTTTCAGCGTTGTTTTACAGAGTTGGTGCGACTTTGAAAGAAGCTTTTATATATATATAGTATATCGAAACACCTGTCCAATGGACAGCTAGGTCGCGCCGCCCTCATCGCACGCGTCTCCTGGTGAGGAAGGCGCGGGCACGGGCGACGGGAGCGCGCTCAAAGTGAAGACCGGCTATTGCTGCTTCCCGAAGACGGGCAGCGGGGGAAAGTATATTGTACAGTACAGCGCTTAATGACAACGGAACACTAACACTAGGTATTTCTGTGGATTACTGGAAATACGAGGTCGTCAGGACCGCAGCACAGGTAGAATGCGTGATGTTATTTCAGTCACCTGATTAATAATAGTTCATACTTACGTCGGGACCGTGCTGGCTAAATGTCTCGCCGGATAAAGTCGTGCGAATGTCAGGACAGAAAAACAAGCAAATAATCCACAATTTCAGCAGGGGGTAGTGTATTTTGTTTTGAGACCGCTGGCGCAGTGTTCGGCCCTTCCTCAAACCGGTTTATGCAGCTGTCTGCGCATCGCTCGCCGATGCGGGTTCGATTTTGCTGCTCTGCGCAAACGGCAATCCAGACCGCTCTTTAACCAGGTTTAAATCGTGCAGATCTTAAGAAATTGCGGGTGTTTTCTAAACCTGTCAGTCATGGGATCTTTATTTATAAGTCCACATTAACAACCGAAGTGGGTGGGGGGGGGGGATAATAAAGGTTTTCATGTGTTTTAGGCCTCGCAGGTTTACATCATTAGAAATTACTTATGATAAAAACCGGCGCAGTGCCAAAATGTAACTGTTTTCACTCGCGACAATGTTTCAGATCGTCTTGTTTGAGTAGCAAAAGAATGTTTGTATCCGTGTTTTATTCCTTGTTGTGCATTCCAACGGGCCCACACCTTAAAAGCAGTAAAATATGTCATCTTAACTCTTCAATATCATATTTAGTTTATCTCCTTGTTCGTTTGCATTCCGAGTACACATATAGATAGATTCATATGCCAGAATAAATATATAAAAATCTCCAGGATCATTTCCATCAGTCCTCTTTCATCAAAGTAATTTGTGTATGGAGAGGAAAATATTTCAAGGATGTGGCACTAGGCCTGTGTAGAAAGCATTTTTTTTTTTTTTTATGAAATAAAAATGGTATGGTTTGTGTCAGAGTTAATATGCAGTATTACTGACATTTTAAAGCCACAGTGTGTCTGCAGTTTATTTTTTTTTATCATACAAATATTTGATTCCAACTTTGTGGCACTGGAGGTAAAAACATTTTTGTTATGCTCTGTTTAACCAGTTCCTGCTCTATAATCTTACACTGGCAACTTTTTTTAGGTGGGGTTAGGGTTAGTAGGTCCTGTTACTGCGTGGCAGGCATTGGAATGGTTAAGGATCATAATCTAAGCACTCAAATACAGCGTGATGGTTTGCTGGATGTGGTGGTTCCACCGTCTCACAAACAGAACCCTCCTGGGATTGTCAGGTACTTCAGTATCTGGAGTTTACAGAGAGTCGCAGGATTAGCAAAAAAAAAATGTCTCAGTTGCAGTTGCCAAAACAACTTCTTAATGAAAAAGGTCGGAGGAGACAGGCCAGACTCCTTAAAGCTAACAAGAAGGCCACATTTACCAAAATAACAGCAACTGTGTGCCGAAAGATTTCTCAGAACTGATCTACCCTATAATTGTCCTGGAGCCATAACAGGACCTGTCACTGGTACTGTGTAGATTCGCATGATAAAGTGGGCATGGAGAGCTGATCCGGGCTGTCCATGCTGGAAAACTGAAAATGAATGAATTAATGAAAATAATGCACACTGCACCTACTGAAACGACGCGTAGATTCTGTGCCGTTGGCAGTATGTGTTTACAGAATTACCACAGATTTAGGATGAAACTGTAGAAAGGAAGGCTGTCAGAATTGACATGTAGTTCTGCATGATCCTCTGAATTCTTATGCAAACTAGCCCTCAAATTCCACATAACAACAGTCAAGGAAAAACTGTCCAGTTTATTGCACTGATGTTTTATGAAACTTTGAAAACACTGCATGCATTTCACTAAACACATCATCTTACTGGCGGTGGAAATATGTTTTGACAGTCAAAGGTTTTATTACAGATCTGACTTTTCCAGTGTTTACATATTTGTCAGTGTCAATTGGTAACATCGTTGTAACCAACTGGATGACTGTCATGGTTGACATGACTGGAAGAGTAGTTATTCTACTGAATTTACTTATATGCCTTACTTTTATGCAGATTTTATGCTGTTTAGATGCAAACAATTCATTGACATCCACTTATTTTAAACTGTTGGCTGTGCGATGGAGAGAAATGGATCTGACAAATTTCATACATTTAGTAGTAATTATACATAAACACATTTTCCCACTATGAAACAAACATGTCTAAACTCCAAATTCAATGATATTTAAGCATGCGACATTGTTAACCTATAGCTTGCCTTTTGAAGGGACCTTCAAATGCATGTGGAAAATTTGCATGTAGAGCTGCTTTGGGTTCATAATCATTGTACTATAATTCGTTTATCATTAACAGTGGAATGCAATTTGATCTTTCATCTTCAGTTTTCATGATCAACTTTATTTTGCTGCATTTTGCTGCGTACGAAGTTTGAGTCAATTAGACCGAATTGCTATGACGAAGGTACGCAGGTAATGCGACTGATTTTTAATATTATCAGCAGCTGCCTAACAGTGTATGAATATTTAGAGTCAGTATCTTAATTATTGTCAATTTAGTTCATATTTTTTAATTTATTTCATCACAAATTAAGCACCCACCCAATTTAGGAATATATCCAATCCTCAAATTAACTGCGCTTTACACAAGGTGATAAAGAATTAAGAATACACTCAACAATGGTCAATTAAGCGTATTTAGGCTCCTACATGCAGAAATCGCTGTTGTCAATATTACGTTATTAATGTCATGAGTCGACACGTTGCTGTTTGCCATTTGGATCATGCGGTTCAGCCTGGATCAAGGAATTAGCTACACTAACAAGATGTAAATGTTTCAGTCAGGTTTATGTCATTCACATGTCATTGTGCATGGTCGTCATTCATTCCGTCATTATGTGTCATCCCATGTGGTGCTCCATATGGTTGATTGACTGGGAACTGTAATATCTGGCGTCTGGTCAATGGATATGGATGCCTTATGGTAGGGACTGAGGCTGTTCCAGAGTGGTCCTTAATTAAAAGTGCATCGAAGCTCATTTTTTAATTAAGACTGCATTTTTTCCTTTCTTTGGTAGCACATTGAAGCCTTTGTATATTATATGGGATATGCATGTTATAGCCTTGAATTCCTTTATGCGCAGTTTCTAATTTTTTTTTTTTTAACTTAATAGGGTTGCAGGTTAGTCGTGCACTGATATAGGCCTAAATTATATGATATACAAAGAAGAAATACGAAGCTTTATGGTTTATATTAAAGCAAGTTGAACTCAACTTTCACATATTAAATTAAAATGAAAATTAGCTTGGCAGCCTGCCACCAAGTGTTAATGGCATTCTGTATGGCACTGTTTAAAGGCATGTACTCTAGGCATCTTTTACGACTTCAAAGTTATCCTAATAGCGTGAATAATGAGGACGAATAAATTTCATGATTTATCCAGTGTTCATTAAAATATGTTTTATTTATGGTTTTTGGACCATTTGCTGAACAGTTTAGGTTCATGTCGTATCACGATTATTACAATGCAAATTTACCACGCTTTATGGTATTATCACAGTATTGATAAAATGTGCCAAAACTGAAAAACACAGGCTATACGTTTCAGGCATTTACTTAAAAACTTTGGGTGATTGTCAGAGAGAGAAAATAGTTGGAGCGGGAGTGATTAAAATTATTTGTTACTAATAACAAGTATTCGTTAGGTTGAATATGAATCGTTAGATATTCGCCATTTTTATTTTGTAATGTGCTACATTGACATCGGTTAAACGGGAATCTGTTTTTAAAGCGAACACA
Organism: Gymnarchus niloticus; assembly: GCA_009936485.2. Classification (NCBI taxonomy): domain Eukaryota; kingdom Metazoa; phylum Chordata; class Actinopteri; order Osteoglossiformes; family Gymnarchidae; genus Gymnarchus; species Gymnarchus niloticus. The sequence goes on along the minus strand of JAACJT020006529.1, from coordinate 27,671 downwards.
CTTTTGTTAAATACCAGTGATCATATACGGTTAGTAACAACATTAGAATTTTACCCAGCAATCTTACCATCATGCGTTTTACCATGGTTTAATCATGAAATCAGTAACCATGCCAACATTAAGGATGTGTTACATGCTTATAACCAACCATTTTTGTCCTGAAGCAACAATTTCCACTTGCCTAGGTGCTAAATATTTTTTTCCTCAGTATCTGTAGGATATTTTAACATAGCTTTAGCTTAGCATCGTACAGGAACAGTTTGGGCCTTCTCTTAAGTGCTGTGTGGCCTGGGGCTCACAAGACGTACGATTAACTAGACCTGTACATCCTTGTTGGAGTAGCGTGCTATTGTACAGTCATAAGACTATTGTTGTAAAATTTCAAAAAGAAAATATTAGAGACCTGACATTTCCATGATTCCGCTGTACCACAGAAAAATCGTGGATTTTACTGCTGTTGTGGACAACCAAATTGCTGAAAATAATGTCTATATATTACTCAAGAATAAAACTATATATAGTCAAGTCATAACTCATAACTGAGTCATAAATCGTTATAGACTAATTAACAACAGTGGTTTGTCTAGTTGACTAATTGGCAAAACCCCGAATCACACATTACTGCTCTGGATATTTTCTCCGATTTTTTGTCAAAATTTATGATTACATTCGTTTTGTTTAATGGAATGTTATTTTTATTTCAGGAAGCCTCCTAAGGACAAGAAATTCCACTTAGTGGTTAATTATAAGAAATTGAGGAAAAATTGTGGAATTGCCAAAATTGAATTTTGGAATTAAATTATCACTGCAGAAAAAGCCGGTATTTTTGTAATATAAACCATATACATGTCTAAGCCAATTCGAATATTCTGAATATTCAGAATAGAATGTTTTAGAAAAAATGTGAAAGTTCAGGTGTGATGGTGGCACATCATTTTGCAGTGTACCTGTCCCAAACAGTAAGTTTGGGGTTTGAATGTCCTCCCAGTTATTCTGAGGAAACATGCGGTTAGGTGAAATTGCATAACTCCATATGTTCTGTGATGGACTGGCATCCAGTCTCAGGTGTCCACTATACTTCCTGAGGTGGACTTCAGGCTCTCTGTGATGGAAGGTGCCTGGGTTAACAGAACAGTTTTTAAATTATTTTCTGTAGTGTCTCCATGTGTTATTCATGACATTGTTCTGCGGCTTCACTGCACCGATTTAAAAAGTTTCTTTTTAGGGTCGCCATTTTGTTTTGTGTGCGGATAACGGCCGTCGTACCTGCAGAAGGATAATATTACGAAGAAAGTTAGCGAATTGTTCCTAAATTGCAGTTTACCTGATGTATGGTGCTGATGCGGCGATGTCTCCGTTTAAAGAGTTGTTTTGCTGTGGCAGATCTGCATTACTGGAATGTGGCAACCTGAACTTAAATATCTTATGTACGCCATAAATCTGCAGCTGTTGCAGCATCCAGAGAATTTAATGGAACGTAAAGATGCCCAACCTGCACCACTGAACACTGCATTATGTAGCCGAATCCCTCTGTGCCCCCCCCATAATCTACCTAAAAGTTTGCATTTTGGGGGCAATAGTTTTATTTTGTAATATAAACCCTGTAAATTTGCTTATTTGTCTACCTGCACTCTGGTTCTTAAAATAGATTGCTTGTAATTCCTAATATTTTGTACTGCAGTTGATTGAAATGACAGATAAATACACTTGTCTCTTAATCTCTGAACCAAATTCATTTAATATAATGTATGAAAGTGAAAATGAGTAGATTGGAGCCATTTCCATTCCATCTAAGGGGTCAAATTCTACCCGTTCGAAACAAGTTTTTTCATACATGAATCTAAATATAATACAAAATTTAGCATAATGTTCTGTGCTTTATAAATTTAGATAAAAAGAGATGCAACATTAAATAAAAACATACGTAGGTGTCTTGGATTTGCAGCTGAGGTTAAGGCATTCGTGATATGTTAGTGTAATATGTGGTTTCAGTGATGCGTAAACAATAAAACTTTCAAAAATGTTAGAATCGTAATGCAGTCAAGCAATTCACGTACTTTTAGTAGGAGGGCAGAAGTCATCTGGGGGTGAACAGGTGAGAGGACATGGGAAGGGCATACAGGTGGCACAAGGATAGAGCCATGATGAGAAATATTCAGGAGGATTGAAATGTTTCATCCTGGATTAGAGCTACCTTCAAACAAAGAACTGGTTAGTAGAAAATTTGGATAAGAAGCTTTCATAAATTGAGGGACGGTGTGTAATGTATGTTAGATACAAGTGAATTTGAATGACTCTCCAACACTGTTCATTGACACATGCGATTGCAGTGTTTGATTTTGAAAAGCAAATCTTGGCCAGGATACAATCCATTTGTATCTCCAGTAGAACAAGGGGTTTGTATTAGGGTAAATGTTTAAATCATCAATGAACACATGCCCCTTGCATTCTCTTTACAGTAACTGAATTTATATATAAAAAAGATTTATATTCTGAAGACTTTTCCAGCATCATCTTGTTTTGGTCACTCAGACGTTCTGATTGAACCAGTGTAAATGACGTGTTTCTGTATGTTCTTTTGATCTTACAGTACATCTCTGACTTTCGCACGAGTGTAAACATTTGGAAAACAATTCTTCTCTTGTCTTTTTCATGTTTTGATGCTTTCTTTTCAAAGAGACTTTAAAGACCAGCCCTTCGGAATAATGACAGATAAATGACCTCATCTTTGTGTACCATCCTGTCTTTCATAGCACAGTATGACGACAGTAGTTTTGCTTGCATCACTTCAAATAGGACTGATGGTAAGGCAGCTGAAAATATTGTAGGGAGGGAATCAATGGCAATCTTGTTGTAATGGACCACCAGGAAGTCTCCCACCCTCCCCCATGCAGCTTTACTCTTTTGGCACTTAAAGCAAAATCATTTTTCTCTGCTTGGTCTGAGATTTGTCCCTGTCCTCTGACATTTGCTGTGTTCTTGCCACAACACATTATGCCAAAGACTCCCCAGATTCCTATTCTGAGGTTTCTGGCCACTGCTGAGACTGGGTCATGGCACCATTCATAGGAGTCACCTCCTGTTTTCCCTCTGTGATGTCACCCTCGGTCCAGATGGTGTGACTGACCCTTGAGACAGTAGCTCGGGGGTTATGGTAGTACGGGCTTGCAAACTGCAGCAGAATGCAGCCTGTAAATATAGCGGCAGGGAATGCTCATTTCTAGGCTAAACCAACAAATGAGCAGTGATGTAAATGAAAAATGAAACGACTTGAAACTTGGTGTTTTGCATCATCGGGTATGCGATAACCAGAGGCTTAAATTTAGTTTTTATCTTGTAAATGCATTGTTTTTTGTATAACCTTATTGTTTAATATATTCTAATTTGGAAGGATGCAGACCCAACTGTCAGCATATCACGACTTATCTTTAGTCACTGGATGCTAAATATTAACATGGAAATGTCAGGGTCTTCAATCCTTAAGTAATTCTGTTTAGATATGAGCGTCGCCTATGTAAATGCAACATACACCACTAAATAGTTTGACATTATTAAACATTTGTTACATGGAGATTTTTGGTGGGATACTAAAAAGAACCGTTTGGGCTGGATAGTTGTATGGACCATGCAGGGTTACTGATGGAACAAGGCCAGTGATGCAACCACATCTTTGTTGTTACAAAGTAATATTGTTCTTCAGTTATGTCTCAATTGTTAATAAACATCAAAGGCCAGAGTTCTTATTATCAGTTTATCCATTCATCTGCAGCGGTAAGGATGAGTGTGCTCTAGTTCTTCATTTTGCATCCTGGAAGTCTATTTTAGAGGTGGCTTAATGCCTCAGTGGGTAGCACTGTAGCTACAAGCCTTCAGGGTTGCAGGTTTGAGTGTGTGGGTGTGTGGGGAATTCTGGAACTAGCACATTCTCTCCATATCATTTGGCTTTCCTCTGGGTATTTTGGTTTCATCCTGAGGTCCATAAACATGCATTAACCAAAGAGTATGATCATGTATTCCCTGTGATGGACTGGCATCGCAATCAAGGGTATATCCCAGCCTTGTGCCCTGTGATGGACTGGCATCCAATCCAAGATATATCCCGTGTATCCTGGCCTTGTGCCCTGTGATGGACTGGCATCCAATACAGGGTGTATCCAGTGTATCCTGGCCTTGTGCCCTGTGATGGACTGGCATCCAATACAGGGTGTATCCCGTGTATCCCGGCCTTGTGCCCTGTGATGGACTGGCATCCAATACAGGGTGTATCCCGTGTATCCCGGCCTTGTGCTCTGTGATGGACTGGCATCCCATACAGGGTATATCCCGGCCTTGTGCCCTGTGATGGACTGGCATCCCATACAGGGTATATCTCGGCCTTGTGCTCTGTGATGGACTGGCATCCCATACAGGGTATATCCCAGCCTTGTGCCCTGTGATGGACTGGCATCCCATACAGGGTATATCCCGGCCTTGTGCCCTGTGATGGACTGGCATCCTATACAGGGTATATCCCGGCCTTGTGCCCTGTGATGGACTGGCATCCCATACAGGGTATATCCCGGCCTTGTGCTCTGTGATGGACTGGCATCCTATACAGGGTATATCCCAGCCTTGTGTCCTGTGCTGCAAGAGATACGCTCTACGCCTCCATTGCCCCTTCGACATGGTGCCGGTGCCCGAACTTGTTCCGTGTTTCCTCCAAAATGGAACTGTTGCCTGTGCCAAAAAATAGGTTTGGGATCCAGACTAAAAAATGGTCTGGAACCGGTAACCTGTGATGTAAAGTGCTGAGGGCTGGGACAAATAGTGCAAACATTTGTTCTTCTCCGTTAGCAAACACTGATAGTGTCATGGTCTTTTTAAACATTAAAGTTTGATCTGATCTCTTTGAACTGGGTGAAGACGTTGAATGACCTGTCGTTGGGTTTGTGATGGCTCGATACCACTTGTTCATCTCCGATACTGATAACACAAACTTAAATATCACCTAACGGAATAATTACGACATTGAATGATGGTTTGGAAATGTGAAATGAGGCTTGCCCATGTATGGTATCTGAATCTGAATTTTGGATTGGCACATCCCTAATTTGCATGTGAAAATATACTGTGAGAGAAAGGAGCAACATTTGCTTGGAATTAAAGGGGATGGTCCACTGTGTTTCCTTTGTTCAGGCATCGGAGCAGGTCAGTGACGTAGTTACTGTATCATCACATCAGATTTGGCCCTGCAGACAGTGAACACATGAGCCAGTTCACAGAAGGCTCGATTCCAGCACCGGCACCATTTTGGTGGAAAAAGGGCACAAGGTCAAAAGATGGATGGGTGATCTCTGCTTGCAACCTATCCACACGTAAATGTATTGACAGCTTATTTTGTCAGCACCGCTTACAAGCCATAAGGAATTTCTAGGAAAGCAAGTATCTGCCCAGCGATCCTGACTTTTCCAGCACAATGGTTAAAATTACTCTGTGAAACAACAGCCAATCAACATTTCAACAAGACTTGATGTCACAGCATATGACATACGATGTTTACTCACCCTCCTTAGATCAAAACAGAGTTCTTGTAGTTCCTTGTGCTTGAAAGAACTAGCTTAACAGCAAATTCATGACTCATCCTGCTTGCTGTAGTGGTGGTCATTTGGGATGAATGTCTGTATTGATCAACATACAAGGATGGGGTCTCCTCTTGGCTACAAGGCTGATTGTGAACAATTCTGTTGCTAGTTGCGAGACGAACCTCTAACTGAAAAGTACTGGCTAGTAACAGCAGTGTTGTAGGTCAGCAGTCAAGGAAGAGCAGGAAATGTCAGATTGAAACTTGATGCTCTCAAAGTAGGAAGGTCTCTGCTATAAGACACATGTTCGGGTACAAGATGTTATTCAGTTATAGGGAGGTTTAGTGCTGAGGCAGCACTGTGAAGATTTTTTCCTAATAAAATAGTACAGTAATTGCTGTAATCTGGAAACACTCCACTCAGGACATAGTCTCCCTGTTGTATTTCCTGTTGCCGTAATTTTGTTAGTCTTAAACTGCCGGAACATGGGGGAAATCTGGAGTATCTTATCCTAAGGATGGTTTTCCCACATGTCAGCTGTCGTGTTGCGTATTTGTGTCGCACAAAAGCCAAGCATCTGTCCTCGCCTAGATCACATCTGCCTCGGATAACGGGACACTTATCATTTTCACTGAAATGCAGGAGAAAAACCAGGAATGGTCATGGGGCTCTTTCAAGTGTGCTGCGCAAGACCTTCAGTTCACAGCTGACTGGGGCAAGCAGCCCAGCCTTCAATACAATGATGAATGAAAGGGGTCCTGCGTCTGGTTTCTAACATGTAAGCAGGCACTGGTTTCATTCTTTGCCCCACCAGATGGACAATGGAAGCAGCATGACGGAGACACACACAGTTGACATGGCGTGCATTATGGTCTTTGATATTCAAACTCTTCTCCCACCCTCAGGGGGCTCTCCCCCTTCCATTCTTTGTTCAGCTAAATGGGGGAAAGGACGGAAACATGAAGGTGGGATTTAACAAAATAGACATAGAGGAGAGCTGGTTAGTATCTAAGCTGAACTAAGGAAAAATAAGCAGATTTGTTTAGATGGTTCAGTTAGATTTCTTTGGGACACTCTAAACAGGGGTGTGAGGATGGACATGAAATGGTGGGACTCAGAAGGCTACTGTCTGTGTGGCAATATCAAAACAAGAACTCACCGGAGAACATGGAGAGATTGATGATAAAGCAAAAGACATCTACAAGGAACTGGGTTATAGGTAATCATAATCAATAGGTGGCGGAAGCGATGAGTAAGGGTGAACGCAGTCGGTCAAAAGCTTGGAGAAACAGAATTACATACAGTATGTTTATCTCAATCCAGTCCAACGGTTTTGATTTCTTGTATTACTTTTTATGAATATTGTGGTCTTTCTGTATTGACTACAACACAACCATTTTCCATGCAAATCTTAATTACATTCTCTCTTACCTTTGTCAGTGCAACATGAAGACAGCATAAGTAGAATGATTATGATAAAACGTCTGTTCCAGGACTTCTATGGCCATCTTTTTGCATAAAGCCGGTAACACTGCGAGCCCTTAAAATTGCACATTCATTGCAGTTAAATTAATCTTTTTTTGGTATTGTCAGAGTCCCACTTTAAGATTCAGAGGGGTATAATGTGAAGCTTCTGCCACATGAAGATAGTGTCATTAATTATAACAAAAAAAATGGGAATGTTTTGCCCCCAAAGTGTAATTGTTTTGGGCCATTGTGTAATGTGGTTAGACAGGAACACCCTGGATAGTAGTCTGTTGCATGTCTAAATGCCATGCTTTACAACGGCCAAGGAATTAGAACAGATTGATATGGGGCATCCACTTCAAAATGCTTTGCAGCCAATCAACATCATACTTCTTGATCATTGACCATTGCCCACATTTGGCTTTTTGAAATGGCGTTCTACAATGGCGCCCATTTCTCAGTGTCAGAGATTGTAAAGGACATGACCCTGAATCTCCGGTCTGCCGAGGCTATAAAGTTCATCTCACATCCGAGCCATAACCTTTAATGCCACGCGTCTTGGTCACACTTCAGGAATTCCTGGTCCCGTCAATTTAGATTTAAGTAAATTGTTTTTCCTCCAGAACTGTTTGGCTCTGTTAGTCAGTATACATGAGGAAACCTCTTTCTGTGATCTGTGATTAATGAACCATGACAGTGCAAAATGGCAGTCTCCAGCTTTCTGCGGTTGCTTCAGCAAATTAAACTTGGTGATCACATTACTCAGGTCAGCTCTTACTGTAACAACATCAAGACTAGGGTTTCATAAGACTAAAGAAAGAAAATTCATGAAAAATGTATAAATGGAGATTCATATAAACCAGTTGATTTGTGCTTTTGCAATGCACTGTGCTTGCTTTTGACTGCATTTTTTGTGATGTAATTAAAAGGTGTAGCATGCTACTTAGTACCTATGGAACATACATGTGGATGAAATCTATATAGTTGTTGTTGCATATAGCAATATAAGCCCAACTAAATCATTTTGATGCTGTCTTTATTGTATTCTCCATTATTTTATATTATTACATCTCTAAGAAGCAAGGAGAGTAAGGCACTCTCTAAACCCTGTAGTCCTTCAGATCGAATCTCCATCCATTATGTTCTAACTGTCTTTTAGGTCAGAGTTGAGCGTAGGGCATGGGCCAGGAGAAAATAGATGCCAGTACATCTCAGGGCACACACAGTCATGCTGTCTCGGTTCACCTAACCGTGTGTCTTTTGGTCTGTGGGAGGAGTCCTGAGTAAACAGAGGAAATCACACAACATGGGAAGAGCAGGGAAAATCCACACCCAGAGATTAAGGACAAGATATGAAACCCCAGCCCTTGAGGTAGGAACCGAATGTGCTACCTTGTACACTCCTGTGCCACCCTTTGAATTTCTTAACAGAAAATAAAAAAAATTGGAGAAAATGTCATGTTGTCAAAATGAAACACATTTACAGGCGCAAAAAAATTTGGGCCGTACAAATCTAATTGAATTATGAGATTACAGTTTAAATTGAGAAACGTACTGAAGTGAACGTAGGATTATTTCTGTGATTCTGCCCTTTAAAAACAATGTCAGTCCCGGTCACTCCTACCCTCATACACGCAATATTATTTGAATATTGATAAAATGCAGAGTAAAGAAAAAAAAAACATCGCACTTGTTTTCTGCCCCTCATCCTAAATTAGTACAAAAGCAAATGGAGATGCTCGTCTGTGACCTTGGGTATATGTTTCTGAACAATCATTAGTGTGCATAATTTACCTTTTCAATCCCTTCCCCCAAGATATGTTTTGTTTGTATGCAGTTCTGCTGGGCTTTTTCAGCGAATGCATGTGGGTCAACAGACAGCCCCATTGCCCACAGAAATATTGCAGTCTGGATCCATAAAAAAAAAATCACCCCAGTCTTTGTCTGCACATGGTATTTAATTACTGCCAAATTGACTCATTTTGTTAATTGGCAAACCTGCTGCAGTGAAGTACAGACAATTAGCATCTATAACCCAGCTCTCACCCACAGGCAATATGTAAAGCACATTCAAATGAATAATAATATGCCATGATGTACAAAAGGATAATGTTTTTACAAAAAAGGGTGTGCTATATGGAACCCCCTCTATGAAATTCACTTTTAAAATCATCTGCAGCATGATTACGAAATTATCATTAAAAAAACATGTTGTTTTGCCAATAAATAATTTTATGCATTACATTTCATTAAATTGCCACATTTTAATGATAAACTTGTAATCTCTGTAGTCATTTAGTGTCAGGTAACATAAGGCTTATGATAACCATATATTGTCGTGTCTTCTGTCGGCGGATGTGTTTTCTCCTTAAGGATGATAGACAGGACTGCAATGTTAAATGGAGCACCGGATTTACTCCAATGCACAGTAACCAACGTGCCTTTTGTGGTGTAGCATCCATGCCACACCGATCGTCTTGTAAAAATGTCTTCTCACAAAGGGATTTCTATCTGGAAAGCATCAAAAAAATAAAATGCTGCTTTAGACTGACTCCTCGCATGAACGTACGTATTTGTGCTGTGCCTGTGTTGTAGGAGCATAATCTGGCTTAGTGGTCTGCGTGTGAACCCTTATTTTGTATATATAGGGGTCTTTCAGACTTTAGTGTCTGTCAACTAAAGGTTACAAAAGCTGTTCCCTCCATCTTATCTCTGAAATGTTTTCAACTCCTGACATATTTATTATTGCCTTGAATTACATATGCTAGTTTATTTATTAAGTGCAAGTTGTTGTGATTAGCATTAGAGTTCTTTTTTTGCTTTTCATTTTCCATGTATTGATCTGAGGCAGATGTTATAAGCCCAAGCTGTACTGCAGATGGCTCATTGAATCGGTCATTAAGGGTAGTGCTACTTCATAGGGCTGCCGTCCAGCTGCCTCGAGCTGGACCTGGAGAAGGAGATGGGGCAGTTCCACAGTTTTCCCCTCTTTTGTGGTTGACTGAAGGAAATGACAACACCTCCTGTTGGCTGTGGCCTGCTGTCAAAGGAGCTCAGACAACACTCAATATCTACTGTCCATTATATCTTTTGCAGCACTGTTGTAGCGATGACTGAAAATTCATGGAAACGTCACGTTCTAATATGCTTACGTATGGAATAATATGGCAATCGAGTGCTTGGCTTCATTTCTTGTTGTTGCATGTGCTGCCTTGAACTGTCGTCAAATTAGCATATTTGCTACGGTTGGGTAGCCAAGGATCGTGTCATTTGCAGTTGCCGTAGTTTCACACTTCTTAATTGTTGCTAGGCTCGTTTGTCCAGCAGAACTCTTCCAACTTGGCCCCACTCGGCCATTTACCCCTTGCCTGTATTCTCACGTCAACCAAGGAAAGTAAAGATTAACCACGTAGGGGTAGCGAGGAAGAGCAGCTGTTGGACCCACAATTTATCTTACATTTAATAAACGCTAACCTTAATCGATCTTCTTTCTCCAGTAGTTTTTTTTCTCCATCTTATAGAAATTTTAATGACTTCACATCAGTTTCACTGCATGACACTGACATCCACCTTCACTATCAAGAATATCAGTTCACTCATAATCCACATAAGAGGCACTGCACAAATAATGTTGTATCTCGCTGACAAAATAGGGTAAGTTGAATTATAATAAGAGCTGCATTATTAATGAGTTTAATTTAATATTTTTAATTGAACTGAATTTTCTTCGAAGCATTAGTATTTAAATAATACACAATTTAAAGAACATTTTATAGACCCTGAGATTCAGACATTTGTGGCACTCTGAAAAAAACCGTTCTTGCGTCATCTGACTCGGTTAGACAAGTCTGCTAGGAAACGACAGTAAAATAAACAAAAGAAGCACTCGGTCTTGCATATGCCGAACAGCTTTAAATGGCGGGGTGTTGATAAGGTACAAATGACGGGACAGGTTGACAAACAGAATTCAGGAGTGAGTCTGTGCTCTAGCTGTCTGAAATGCTGTTATGTTGGAGCCTGAAGCCTTGCTGTCTGGCACGTTGAGAAGCAGGAAAAAACGAGGCGTGAGTTCTGGAAAGAAGCTTTTAGTGCCCACCAGCCATCCGAATGAATGATTCCCACATTTTCCACCCAACGGGCTCCAGATGCGCTCCATGCCTTTGGTATGCACTATTTATTTATTTGTATGTTGGAAGAGACCGTGCTGCACTGAAGCCAGTACACACCTAATCAGGGTTCTTATTATGGCCACAGTTCATATATAGTTAAGCTGTTGGCTTATTGTTGTTTCTGGAAGTGAGAGATCCAAAATTAGGTTTGTGGAAGAAGAGGCTATTATATCATTAATGGGCATTAATTCTGGGCCTGACCGATCAGTGCTCAGACTAAAGTGGTGGAACGTTTAGGTCACCCCCAGAATTGTGTTTCTCTGGCTTCGGGGTGGACTCAGTGTGCATTGCTCAGCGGTCGTGTTTGTTTCGCCATATTTCCTAAACAAGAGGCTCTTTATTCCCTCTCCTCTTTGTGCCGTCTTGCTGTGGGTGAGCACCGTTTTAAATTTTTAAACAGCACAATTAGGGGTGCACCTGATGTGATGGTCAGAATGGGCCTTTGTGCTGAGGTGGGAGGTCTCCAGCATCTCCAAGGTCATTGGGGAGGCCACACACTGTCTTATCGGCACTGGGCTTCTGGAAATCTTGCGCAATTTTTATACAGCATGAAGACGGTCGATGGCCTTTGTGTGCATAGTCCTGTTGGGGGGGGGGCTTGAGTCAATGAAATGTGTGCTTTTATATCTCTCACCCCCCCTCCCCCCGACACATGTAGTTGAAGTGGGTGTTTAGTGGTCTTGTCATACACAGTACAATATAGTCCATGACACTGCCTCAGCCCAGGGAAGAGAGACATCAAAATCCATTTCATTACAATTGTGACTATCCTTTAGAAGGCAGAGCGCACATTCTTTAAATCAGCTTCAGCAGGAATGGGAAAGGTTTCATAAACCATTATTTGACTTTTAAATAAATCATATGCAATTTTTGTGTGGTATTAAATGCTACAATTTGACCTACAGTACATTTAAGCATTTTCTTATGTATGACACGTGTTTGGTAATCTGCACTCAGTGTTTCAGGTGGTGTTTTGACTGGAGTATGTGAATCAATGTAAGCAAAAAAATGTCTTTCACGGAGAGAAAATGCAGAGATGAGAGGCACTGGCAGGGACATAATCAGGAGATGTTTGTCGTAATTTTTCTTTATGTGTATCAACCTAAAACTGGATTATCTAAGGCCCTAATTTCTCTGGAGTGCTAATACCATTTGCTTCAAGGAAATGACACACAGATGCCCTCACTAATTGTCTTACTTTGCTGTGGTACATCCCAAATTCCATTTGGAGACTGCATCAGTCAGCTAACAGGTTAAAGAGAATCAACAGTTAATTAGTGCTTTGCCTCTGAGGAGGGCTGTTCTATCAAAATTCTCCATAGTATTGTAGAGTTCACTTGATTACTGTGTCACATTAAGAAACTTCATCCAGTCTTGGGCTCCTGTCTGAGATCTGTTAAAATGGTAGAATCCTCTCCAGTTCCTCTCCAGTTCTCTCCATTTTTGCCTTAATTCGGTGCATGTACTGTATTTGTATCACTGCTAATACTTCTCAAGTTCAGCCATGTTCCGTGTGTAATCCACTCACAATGACTGATGTATGGCGTACATGACTTCATACACGACATATTTGCATGCTCCTGGCGTGCTGTCATTTGGACCTTTATCTCCAGTGTGGACCAATTCAAAAGTGAGAACTTAAATGAGACTCCGAATGCTCATGCAAGCCTCCTTAGACACACACCAACAGGAATCCCACATGATGAAGGGCTATGCATGACAGCTCTTCTTTTTGTGTGTGTTTGAAAGGGCAGACAGAAAGGGGAGAGGGTGTAGCCTGTAGGTTTTTTATTATTCATGAGGTGGGTGGGATGAAGGAATAGGGGCATGTCTGATAGAGAATCAGCATTTGTGCATGTATGTTACAAGACAGAGGGAGAAGTAAGGGGAGGGAAACGGCACAACTGTCATACAGTCATTGAGAGAAGTCTTTCTGCGGGAGGACTGAGAAGGGGAAGAAAGGCAGCCATCAGTCAGTTCTACCAAGACACAACTCACTTTGTACCACTCAGTGCCTTGGAGAGGGATTCCCGTGACAGGCTTCAGTCTACCTAAGAGGCAGCTGAATATCACAAAAAACATACACACACCAGGTAAAGTGTTTTTGTGGTTTGTGTCTTTGTGTGCTGTGTCTTTAGCAAAGAATCTTTTGTCAGTTTTTATTGGCTTTTGTTGTCTATAGCAGTGGTGCTCATAACTGGCAAATTACTTGGGTCCTTGTCCTTGATTCAGTATGTTTACAAGCAGAAGATGGCAAGCAGTGTATATCCGGTCCAACGTGAACAGTGGCAGGCAGTACAACACTTAATTGCATTACATATTTTTTGTTGTGCAGTCTTTTTTTCACAAATCTGTCATCAGCGGTTCATATATCTCTATTGTATGTTATGCTGTTTTCCATTGCAATGTTCTATAGAAATCATTGATGTCTCTTCTTAGAAAGCATTTGCATTTGAGTTAATTTAATGCAAGTAACCATATAACCAATGCAATTCTAATACCAGCTGGTCATTTTCTCTCTCTCATTCGTCTTTCTAGCACACACATCAGCGCACAATAATGAGTCACAGATTAAACAGATACGATGCTAGTATCACTTCGCACATCATGCGAAAAACCAACATGTTGCACGGACAGTAGATCGTTCTGTGATTGAGGTTCTAGGACCTTTTGCTTTTCCTAGTATCGTCACGACCAATATTGTCACTGCTCCTCTTTGTCAACCCCCTCCCTGCCCCCGATTCTCTTGGAGCGCCACTGTCAAACAGCTCTTTTGTGCCGGATCAAGCCGCAGCTGATTGGTGGAAGTCCTTTAACACATTTCCTGAGCCCACATGCTCATGTATTGCTTTAGTACTGGGTTAGTGTAACAAAGTGTCATGTGCTTAAAGCAAAGGAGCGAAAAGAAGAGACTTCTTGGCTGCATTCTCAGTGTCGAGTGACAGACGGCTTTGAATAAAGAGTAGGTTGTAGCTGGGGATAACACGCTTTCTCTGACTGTCCAAAATCTGTGAGCCTCAGGACAATGGTAGCAAATGCAGAGACATCCTTTGGTGGAGGTGTTTATCCTACCAGGTGTGAAGTGTATCTATGACGTTGTAATCTGTGCAACCAACACGATGTTGGAGTGCTGCGCTTTCAAGTCATAAAGCACACAGGAATAAACCAAAAATTTCCTATTGGCAGGAAATAAAAAGCAATCCCTAGTTTTTCATTTTTTTTAATGATGATTAATGATGTTATTGTTGGCTAAACCTGTAAAACATGATGTTGAAAATACAGCAGATTTAGAATGTGGGAGTATTTTAACGATTGTTTAGATAATCTAAGGAAGAAGGGTTAAATTTGGGGTGACGATTAATCTTTCTTTGCCAATATGTGGATGAGAGCTTCCGGTCCTTGTTGGGAGGGCTCTCACAATATTCTCAGAACCCAGGACAAGAGTTTCCCTTTGTTTTTTTTCTTGGAAATTTTTAATAGTTACCATTTTGATTTTTTTCTTTAATTTTTCATCTTACAGCTGTTCTGGGAAAGAAAAAAAAAAGTATTTAAATTACCCTATTTTCCTGCCATCTGCCTTGAAGATCCTGGTCTACCACATTCATATTGAAATGTCTGCACCACATTAGAATGATCTGTCAGGAAAGGCAGTTACAAATCTATGGTGCAGCAAAGAGTAGTGGGATGGGAGAAGTCTGATTTGAGCTTGAAAATGAGGTGCGCAGAGACTGGAGAATTTCTGTCATGTTCCTTTTTTCCCATCTCTCTGGCTTTTTGGTAGGACTTCTGATTCCATGCCTCAATGTTTTGCAACAATGTCTGGTTGTGATTTTCTGCCATATTCTGCAATATTTTCATAAAGTGCTTCTGTCAATATACACTAAGTCATTTTCTAGTACCTATATGGGCTTTTACAGAGCAATATGTTTATGATTAGGACTATATGTAATGCTGCATGCAGAAGTAAGGATTTTTTTAGCCATATGACTTGCAATTAAAGAAAAAACCATGTATAGATGCAGCTCTATAGGTATGGTCTTATATGCCATGTTTCCCCTTTAATAATCTTCTGCTTGTTTTAGCCATACTTGCTCTTTTTCAAGCAGGTGTTTCAGACTCAGAGCACAGTATTGCTCAGTGTAGTTGGGCTCATGTGTTTAAGAGGATAATGGAGGAACGTTGCTACTTTGGACAGCGATCCAAAGGCCACTACATCTATACACAGACAGGTGTGCTAAGCCACCAAGACCTTGTTTCTGTCATGATGGCCAACGATACGCCCATTCTCATGAGGTTATTAGGGCTGTTAATGAAACGTGCTTTAATGAACATGGAGCGGGGTTTTGAAGTGCTGCCTCAGAGAAATGCAGAGCACATTTATAGGGCAGCCGAATGTCCCAACTAACAGTGTTCATGCCATTTTTATGTCATCACTTACTCAAACCTTGTTAACGAAGCTTAGTATGGGGGAAAGATTTGGAGGTAGTGTTATCCTAAGTCTTTAGTTTTTGCAAGTTGTGAGTTTAAAATGAACACAGATAGACAGACTTACATGCATCACTATATTAAAGAGAACCCCTTTCATTAACATTTTGTGTTTTATTCATTTACATTCTAACAGAGTCAGGAATGGAGATGTGTAGCATAGTACCAGCAAAATAAAAGTTATCAAAATAATTTACTACGTGTAGCGAGTAGCGCTAACAATGTCAGAATACTTTAGGATTATATTTTAGTAAATGGGCTTATGTTGTATTCTAATAGTGAGAGTTTAGTCTCTATATGATAACTTACAGTGGTGTTGGTTTGTGCAGTGGTAACAGACTTTCCATCACTTTTGGAAAATTATCAAATTCTCAAAGGGTAATTTTGGAATAAGGAAGTTACTACATTTACTGTGTTCTCTGAGTGAAATGGGCAACCGGGCAGATCAGGAGTTATCTTTCATCATTTTTTTTTTTTTTTTTGTTTTTTGCCCATGTCCATAGTCTTTCCTATGTGAAATTAATCAAACAGCACCCTCGGAGTGGCACATCTAGAGAATATCCAAATGCCCGTCCATATTCAGTTAGTCTTGGGTGTTGAGTGTAATTCGAGTGTCCGCCACTGCTAAGAAGGAGGCTATAGAAAAGGGTATACATTTAAAGGTATCAGGGTGACTGGTACATTTCTTTTAACACTCTGGATGCCTTTTAATATGCATAGTTTAAGTAATAATGTTCTACTTGGCAACCACTTGGCATCACAGTGTGGGAACTGACCTGGCCCTGGGGCTCCCTAGACCTCAGTGAGATATGACCTTCCATTGTGTTTTGGAGGTATGGTCCTGCTTCCCCTTTTTGTTTATTTTGTATGTAACAGGATAAGAGAATTATTTTCTGCATCTGAAATTAACAACATAGTTCTACATAATGGGGGTAATACAGGCTGTAAACCCAATTATCAATTACTAAAGATAAATAGCAAACAGGCGTTTGGAACAGTTATACTGACGCTTGGTTCTTAATTCAGTTTTTCCACCATGGTGCTGGACCATTTCCTCCCACACCATTCTCCACCTCGTCCCCTGGAGGCTTGGGTTTAAAAGAATAGAGACACTTCAGGGTGTCCAAGTGCATTCTAGTATCTGTGCGACAGATGGGCTCTGTATGACCTACTCTTGATTTTTACATTTGAGGATATTGGAAAAGGTAAGAAAATAACTGAATAATAAGTTAGGTGCAGCGAAATGTTTGTTGTTTTTGTAAACAAAAAAAATTGTTTTTTGTATAATTACAATTCTCAGAAATTGATCTGAGGTTTTAATGAGTTATTTTTTCACCACATCTATACCATCCTCCAAAGTGGCCCTTGTCCACTGCCTCCCTTTATGCTAGTGATGGTGGACTGGAGGCTCTGGGGGGGGTCGGCTCTCGCCTCTTCATGTACCAATCACAGCGGGTGTCTGGAGCTCACCACGCCCACCTCCCAGGAGGCTAGTGGCGGAGATCCATAAGGAGCTGTGGAATTTCTTTAATCACCACAGTAACCTCAGGCAAATGAGCTGAAATAAGCAAATTAGGCCCAGCAGCTACTCAAGCCCCACTGTCTCTGCTGCACTTTCATTCTGCAGTCCATTGTTTTGACTCAATTGAGCGTTTTTATGGCACCACACAAAATCAGGATTGTTCACTGCTGTTCATAATGATGGCACGGGGACTTAAGTGCTGCCAGCAATTGAAATTAAAGATGACACCAGCGTGTCCTGGGCCATTTTCCAGCTTTGCTTGAAAGACATGGCTCCAAATTGGAAGCAGATATTGAAGATATAAAAAATTCATTATTGACCTACAACTGACCTCAGGTCCCCTTATCTAGTGTACCAATGCACCGTGTAATTTCTGTCCTAACATTATTGCAGATATGGAGTACGGATGAACAAAGAATTATGTAGTTTATTATTATCAGAGCATGCTCCTTTTTTCCTCACCATTTATTTTGTATCTAATATAGGTATTTTTGTTCTAGCTATTAGTGGAAGTCCAAGAGCAGTGATACAATGTAACATAAACATAATTCTTGTCTCTAGTGTCAGTTTTGGGTATACGAGTTGGTCAGTAATGCTTGTTTTTCTGCTTCTATTTTTGAGAGCTTTTCTCTCAGAATTGTGTGTATTGGGAAGCTCAATTTTCAATGATGTATTTTCAGTGTACTAAGCTGGTTTAAAGGCACATAGCTCCTTTGTGTTCTGATAATGAGAGAGGCACTCTCAGAACAGTCCTCCTCTCCCATGGCTACATTACTATTTCTGCTTCATGATGCTGTTGCTATGGAAGCTGATTTCCTTTGATTGGTTGAGGTGGAATCAAGGGTGAAAAGGTCTCCACGTGATGTGTAGATACGGAAATTATCTTCATTGAGTGAGTGCAAGTGAATGACTCCCGCCTTTCTGTTCAGCTTCCAAAGTGATATTATTTGGTTTCATTGAGTTGCTTCCCAATCCTCTTACCTGAGAAATTTCTTCAGAATAAACCGTGTTTTAGCGGTTGAAAAATTGGAATGTAGTAAGCACAAATGATTAGATGCGGTGTGTTTTTACTGTTCCTTTAAAAGTAGACAGCCTAGGTTTCATAAATAATAATTGAGCTGTTCAGAGGGATGACTGTAATGCGTGAATGAATATTGGCATCTTCATGCTCGACTGCCTGGTATTGAATGTCCAGTCAAGTGTCAGTGGAGTGGAATTTGCTACTGGGTCTGCAGGTGGTCACTTTAGGTTCAGTTGTCTCAAGGCAGAGGGTCTTCTGATGCCTGTATCTTCATATACAGTACATAGGTCAATATATCTGGTAGGTTGAGAAGATCAAACCACCATGGTAGGTCATGTGAGTGACTGCTAGTGGGGGCACACTTGTATTTTTACAGTAAGATTAGCAGACTAGCGGAAAACAGGAACTAAGAGAAGGATCTTTTGAGTAGTGGAGATGCTGGAGCCACTGGTCTGTGAAGTGTGAAATGGAACTGGGCATCAGTGATGTCAATGTCATATCAGTGGGGAACCCTCAGATGATCATAAATAAAGCAGTGACCAACCACATGCATTAGCGTTGCTCAGGCAACATAAGAGGACAATGTCAGGAGGCTCGAGCCAGTGCCTTCCTGAACCTCAGCGTACTTCTTTAATTAGCTGCATCTTTCATAACATGGTGCCAATATAACAGCTTGTCAGAGTTCCTTATCTTTTTCCAGAATCATCAGATATAGTGTACTTCCGTATCCTCTGGCTATAGGATCAGTCTGCACCTTGCTAATCTGATGGTCAGAAACTAAAGGGCAATAATCTACTGCTGTTAAAGTGTCAGTGATTCTAGTAGGTTGTGGATTGAATCCTCTCATTTTCAGACACCCTTTTAGTTCAATTTCATGCACCAGCCTTGGTTAGCGGGCATCTTTTATTCGTTGCACAGCAAACACAGAGGAAGAGGTCCGCATGAGATCAAGCTTCAGGGTATCACGATTGATTCGTCACTTATAGGCTGGCCTGCTGACGAGCCACACAAAATGCATCCCCCTGCCTCTTTCCTTCCTGTCCCTCCCCTCTCTTTACGTTACATCTGTCCTGGTTACTTCCTTTCATCTCCTCATGCTTCTCCCTTCCCCCCGTCTGATTTCCATTCTCCCTTTAAAGTAGGTCATTCTTCAGCAGTGAATGATTGTTCCTGACAGAAATGTTTGCCTGTCTGTAACCCAAATCTGGTCATCCTGAGCTTCCTGTTGAAAGGCTTGAAACTGAGAATCCATTCCCTGTCCTTTTAATGCCACAGCACCTGTGATATTTCTCTGTATGCCTAGTTCATTCCGTGTGTGATGATGTCATTTAAGTCACATTGTAAGCCTTATGAATGCAAATGTGACGAACGTCAAGCCTGACATCCTTGCCATGGTGGTAAGGTGTGAAGAAGTGCTCAGGAGGCCACAGTAGATGTCAGACCATAGCATGGACCTCTTCCTAAAACCAGATGGCATTTTGGATGTAGGGTGGAGCAGACCACTTGGGAGACAACCTGCTTTATATATGCTCTACAATACACACTCCCTAAGGTGTCATTATACTTTCTTGGCTAGAAGGACTTTCTTGTCATCTTGTTTGCCCATAAACCACTGGGGAGTCTAGTGTTATGCTGAGATCATTTGAACAACATAACCTGGTTTGTATTTTCATGATTTTTGATTTTCAGGTAATCACTTGTGTTTCTAATTTTTTTTTTTTTTTTTTTGGTAGTTTGTTGCCCTTGTTGAGCATTTGCAAATACACATTCTATATATTTTTAATTGAGTTTTAGTTAGTTGCTTGTTTTGTCATGGAGGTTTTTGGATGATGGGGCTTGGAAGAAGCTCATTTACTGAAATACATTCTTAACTGTTTCATTTTTTATTTATTGTTTTGCAGCAGTTGCTGCCATAAACACAGAAGATAACCCACGGGATCGAAGCACTTTTCCTAAGTCCTTGGTTCTTCTCAGTACTTCTTTCCTTGAAGTACCTGGTTGTTACTGTATTGTCCTGATATCGCCTGAGAGAAATCATTTTACATAAAGCCTAAGTTACATTTTCAGTGTCTCCGTTACACCAAATAAAGGGGGGGGGGGGGTCTGATCACATTTCATTGTGTGTACAATTGCTCACTATCTTAAGAATGTAAACAGTGAAAATCACAATGTTTGCTTGAAAGCCTCACCCTGATGGCACAGCCTGTGTTCTAATTGACTGCTGGAGTATCTGCCTTCTGGCCATGAACCAGAAACGCAGCAGGTCTAAAGGGATATGATAGTGGTATGGGTGTATTTTTAGATCAAGTTGAGGGTATTGATATCTGCTTCATGGTTGGAGAGCTGCCTAGGTTCTTGCCGTGGGCACCATTGCCGTCAGCTACGGTAGACGGAGACACAACCTTAACCACTGCTTGCACCGTTTTTGTGTTCCCAGAGTGCATCATTAAAGCTCACTTCACATCGACTCTCGGGTCTGTAGGAGCACCGGGCACCGCTGCATGTTTGGCTACAGCGCTGATCTAGGGAAAAGGATGCCAGTAACAATCCCTCACGCTCTTTCCCTTTCCCTTCAGTCCCCAGTGGCTGCTTTAATAGAATTTAAATGATCTGATTTGTTTAATTTTTTCAGGGAAGAAATCTAGTTAAATATGTTCACCATGTGATCTGTTGCCGGCATTTGATAGTCATCTGTCAGGTGACAGTAATCACTGTAGAACAGAGCCAACCAGGTAGTAGTTTGTAATTTTTGTGCCTGCTTGTGACCACAACAGTGATTTGGATCTCTGCCCTAGGATATTTATGATATTTCTTGTACTGGCAGCTACACTTTTGGGGAGGTCCAGCCTCTCACTTTCATATGAACCAGTTTTGAATTACACGGGGGCATTTAAAATTTTTCTTTGAATTTTCCAGTCCTGTTTACTACAGTCTGAGGTTTGATGTATTAGTGCTGCAGAGAATGCTGTTCGGCAGTTCTTTAGTCCGTATGGACATTACGAGGCCCTGGTTTGCAGGTGTCTACGACTTAAGTGGGATAGAATGATTTGTGGTAGAAACAATTAAGCTCATATGCAACCTGTTTAATCAATCAGTTAACTCATGTAATGAATAATCATGAAATATATGTAAGCCCAATACAGCATTCTGTATCGTGACCATAATCATTCTCAACCTTTACCGTTTCATGGCCCGTTGAGACCATTCAGACAGACTTCGCAGCCCACCACTGACCCACCCTACCGTAATAAAAGCACAGTGGGGGGGGGGGGTCCTGCATCCGGGGGTGCTGTAAGAAAACTGTTGTTTCTTTGCAGCACATGCCAAATCGATATTTACAATTTACATCTCATGGCCTTGAAACTGCAGTGTGTGTTGAAAACCTACAGCATGTGATGAGACTTTATGTCTCTTAATGCCTGGTACTTGATGTCCCCTCATAATACTGTACCTCCAAGTTCCTCCGGGGGGGGGTCACGTTCCACAGGTTGAAAACTGCTGCATGTAAGCCTGTTAAGTAACATATGACATCCTGGAATTGCTGATAGTATAACAGATAAACGTTTATCGTTGCTTAGTTTCATAGAATCAGTGTGTATTATAGGGTTAGGATGACCCAATGTCTGTACAGGGCCCTGAGCATGTGACTGATTAGGAATGAAATATATGTGTTTTTCAATATGATCAAATAACACCAAAAAATGAATCTTTAGGAATAAGAGGGAAAACCTCTGTCATCGAGGTCACCATGGCAACTGGGCGCAGTCTGTCCTGATATTTTAGGGATGATGAAATTATTTGCTAAGGAAACAATGAACAAACAGAATTATAATAAGTTTTGTTCAGTTGGGTTTGTTCTTTCATGAAGCTCTCTTCACTGGTTGAGTTTATAATGGAGGAAACATTTGATATCCGTGTACAGGTTTTTCTACGACAATGGACACGTTAAACAATAGAAAAATTTTCACGACTCAGGACCTTCAAGATGAACGTGCCTTGAATATGTTGCTTAGAGTGCAGTCTGGCTGGTGACTGTTTGAAGATTTGATAGTTGGTGATGTTTGGAAATTCTTCATTTGACCAGCCTGTTGTATTTTGGTGTGTTTTCTTTTTCTCACATCACCCCTTTTACCCAAATCAGCGCTTTGTCTTGGTATTCATTTCTGTATTCTTCTGACCAATACTGCATATACACACAGCACTTGGCATTGATAAGGTGTTTATTCTTATTATAAAATGTGTAGCGGCTGCCCTAAAACTGTATCCCCTTTAGTTCTGCCTTGGACAGATCTGCAGAGTGCCCACCAATGGATTTTCAGGTTTTCCCCTGACTTATGCTGTGTGCTTTACCATGGCCCTGTCTTGGATAAGCGGGCAGTATATTTTCTTTGGTGTCTAAATCTTTACTAGCCAGATAAATTAATATATCTTTGTTCTGGCTCATTCTCTTAGGGCTTCTCAGTTAACTATAATGGTTCAAATTTTGCAGCAAGAATGTGTCAATGCAAAACCATTAGGTCATTTGAAATATAAGTGGTGTATGAAAATATCGAAGTCAGTGGTTCTCAACCCAGTCCTCAGGGACCCCAGCCAGTCCACACTTTCATTCTAGTCCATCACCTGCACATCTGAGCTAGGTAATCAAGGACGCAATGAGCAAATGACACGTAAGTTCAGGTATGCAGGTGGTGGAATATAAGAAAAATGTGGACTGGCTGGGGTCCCTGGGGACTGGGTTGAGAACCACTGACTTTGATATTTTCATATACCACTGATATTTCAAACGTAAAGTCACAGGCAGGTATAGAATGTCATCCCAGAACTGATGGTTTTGCATTGACACATTCTCGGTTGTGAACTATTGATCTTTGTAACTCTGCATGAAGAAAAAGAAAATTTACATTCAGCCAAACTGCTTGTCAACCCTACAATTAAATATCAGTTTCATATGAAAGGTAGACTTGGATTCCATGAGTTTGTATTTGTCTGACATGGATGTTTTATGTTATCGTATCTTGAATAATGAACCAAATGGAAACATTTTTTAGATGCTTTGTACTAAGGCAACAGGACATCCAAGTCCATCCATTATGGTATGCAGCCAAGCATACCATAATGGATGAATTTGCAAGCATGCAAGAAACTGTCTACAAGTGTCTGAAGTTCTGAAAGAGGAATAAAGTAAGATAGGTTTTTTTTTTCTCAAGTCAGCCTCATGAGGATTGAATGTCTATTTTGGGCCCCATATTATCTCAAAGTCTTATTTGGTTCATTTGGTCACTATGAATTCCATAACACACGTATGTAAGTCAGTGTCCTGCTTGTTAGATCATTAGGCAGCCACTCATCCAGTACAGGGTCAGAGGGAGCCTTAAGCTTACCCTGTGTAGCATTGGGGGCAAGATGGGGGAACATGCTGGATGGGATGTGAGTAAAATATTCTGAGTCTAGGACTGTTAATGTCATCCTACCTGGGCCATAGGTTTGGCTTGAAAGTTGGTAGGAACCAAAACAACGACAAATAATTGCTTATAATTATACATGTGTAGAAGGTGACAGAGATATTTTCAACTTTCATGAATGTTGACAGAGTGTGTGCCTACCATTGCTAAATCTATGCCAATGCTATTAGGTATTAACCTCAATAATGGGTAAATATATAAATATATAAAGACCTATTGCGTAATCAGATCTATATGTAGAATTTAACCTGTATGATAATCATTTTTATTGCTTTTATGTTTCTGTGTTTTGACATAGTGTATATTGCACCCTGGTCCGCTGGCTTTGCTTGTTTATTGTTGAAGAGGTAGGAAGCAGGTCGGCAGGAGAATAAAAAACAAAGAACAAAATCTTGGGTTTTGCCTGTCGCCTTTAAAAGTCCGTAACTCGAACTGCTGGGCAGATTCCCATGGAATTCGCACCTGCTGAAAAATTGTATCCAGTACATCTCTTGTTGAAACCTACAGAGGTTAGGTACATAGAGATGGAAAACTGTGACTCCCCACAGCTTTCCCATAGGGACTGCATTATTATTGTGGCACCCTGATTTTATAAATATTTTTGAAAAGGGGTACACAGTGCAGTTTCTCCTGGCATGTCGGGGACACAGACCCAGTACCTCCGGGAAACGATACTAATTCACCGCAGATTTTGAATTACCTTGAAATTTTGCTTAAATTCCCCTCACGGCACCATGAATTTTTGAACCTGCCGGTTCTGTCCCAAAGTGGAACTCCTTTCTGGTTGACAATGTAAAACAACATCCAGTAACTCGATTCATGTGAAATTTGGTGAATTCCCATAACTTTCCCATTTAGACCCCAGAAGGAAAATTTTGCTTTTTTTTAATGAATTTTTGGAACTGTTTTTTTTCTTTTCCTCCTGATTTGCTGTCTTTCTCTCACTCACACAATTTTTTTTTTCATTGTTGAGGTTGTAAAAAGTATAAAGTTAATCATTTTTGTATTGTGCCGTTTAATTACCCTCATTGTGCCATCTGTACCATTTCAGTATTATTCATCAAAGTTCCGCAATCACCTCACCCATCCTGGACTGCTTGAAACCACAGTACCTTTTAAGTACACCAGTCCCTGGAGAAACCACACATATATTTCTTTGACAGACCTCTCGCCTGCATGCTTTTGTAGATGTTCATTCTTGTTATGATTTCATCTTTACTGTGTTGTGTACGTCTATATTTGTATCATTTTTTTCCAACCATTTGCACCTGTACGTAATATACTTAACTTTCCATTGGAATTACCCCTCATTTAGTATTGTGTGTGTGTGTGTGTGTGTGTGTGTGTGTGTGTGTGTGTGTGTGTGTATTCATATGCCAGTTTTGCTATTCCTAAGCATCTGTACTTATATGTACACATTTCGCTGTAGATTTTATGGATTCTGGCTAATAATAATAATAATAATAACGTGTACTAAATTTCCATCCATAACAAGATGCACACATTCCGAAACCTTTCGGCCTTGTAATTGCTTATGGATAACAACATCATCCTCGAAGGCAACAGGAGACCACAGACCATGTTTTTGTGACAGTCGAGGTATAACTGCAGATGGCATACACAGTGTCACAGATACAACCATCCATCTTCCGAAAGCTCATCCAGGTCAGAGTGGCCGGGAGTCTATCCAGAGTCAGTATATAACAACCATGAGAAGTATGTGGAATTTAAACACAGAAGTTTAACCCACTTAGAAACGTGAGGTCACAGTGATACTCACTGAGACAATGTGTCTCCCTATCACAGATACCCTGCATTTGTTATTTTAGACTCTGATACCAAAATGGTCCGTGCGATCAATATTAAAACACTAATTGGCAGTAGAAGCAGAAAGGGAGGTCTGCTGATGTGTATACCTAGATATAAGTATATTACATAACTATGTATTTGGCTTTGCATATAAGCACATAGAATTGTGTGAACAGTTAAGGCCTTTAGGGAGTGGCAGGACAAGCTGAAAATCTAGTCACAAAGGCTCCACTTCTTGTAGCATCAGAAACTTTTGCATGGACTTTAAGGGAGATCTCACTGGTCTGTGTTCACAGGCCTGTATGAAACATACTTTAGCAGGCTTTACTGAGTAATTATGTCCTGTGAGACAAGTTTACTGAGCATTCAGGAATTCTTGCCTAGAGAAGGGATTACCGAATGCCACATGTGACGTTAAAAAATAAGTAAATATAATGCTTGTGACCTCAGTGGCACTTTTTCATGTTACCTGTATCTCATGTCTTGTGAATTCCCTCTTGTGTACCATGACTTCAGATGTGAACACTGGTGTATTTGTCTTACAGGACAGACGTGCATGATTCAGCCAACTGGACGCGCTATAATACTTCAGTCAAAGGAGAGATGTTGACCCGGGAGTGGCAGGAAGTAGCTTTGGCTGCATTTTCGCTCCTTCAGCTGGTGTGGCAAGTGAGCCCAATTGAGGTTCCGCTAGATCGTAAGTTCAGTATACTCCAATGTCAAAAGTATTCATGATTATCTCCCAGTTCAGCAAATTACACTAGATAAATCAGGAATGATTTGGAATTTGCCTCATATTTTCTTTTAGTATAAATAATCCATGATTTGGATTTTTGTTTCAGATCTTTCTGTTGTCTTATAATGAGACTTGTAACATACAGTAAATATGCATTCAGTGTGAAATATTACCCTTACTCCCTTTCTGAACATGGCTACAGCACAAGAATTGACCTTTAAAGGGTTTAACATGTTTGTTCTTGCAAAAAATTCAGGAATTTGCTGATGAAATAGATATAATGTATTATTAACTTCAATTCACCAAGACCGATTGTTCTATTAACAGACTCTTATTATGAAGAAATGCCGTCTTGTATTATTCACTGTAGTGCCGTAATGAAATGCAGAAGAACCTGTCATGTGCTAATTTCCCTCCTACGCAAATGAAACTGAACTTTTTATTCATAAATAAATTCTCTATTCAAGCCAGTTAATGACAAAAACAGTCTAACCAGCATTATTGTAAATGAATGGCAATTTACGGCCATTAATATGTATAAACTCTACCTTTGTTAAAATATACTCATTTTGAATTTACAAATATATAAGGCTGAATGAGCTAATTGTAAAATCAACGACAGAAGTATTTCTGTTATTAAATAGCTGAATTGTCAGATGAATCATTTTTCTAACCTCTTAGCACCAGACTCAGTACGTCGAGTGGTCTGTTTCTATCGTCTGATTTCACCTGCTCATATGCTGCTCTTGCAGCTGCAGGAATAATTGAGACCACTCTGTGTTTTTAAAATGTGCTTTTGTATGGCAGTCATTCCACGTGCAGCATTAGATGAATTCTGACACCAGGATACCAACTTAATGACGTACTCTTTAGCTAATCATCTGAACCGAACCTCGCCGAAGGAGAAAAGGTTCAGGATCCACTGCTACGGACTTGCACATATTTTTTTTAATAGGACCAGATGAACATCATTAAAACATTCCTAATAATGCATTTCAAATAATTGTAATCAAGGTACGTTATGCTACAACCATTGACAATGCCAAAGATGAAAATTTATGTTGTGAGTGAGGAGAAACAAGCTACTGCCCTGGCAAATAAATGTTCCTGAAAGACAATATTTTTGTTTGGGATTTGGAATCAAATGTGGTCAATAGTTCATAAAAGACCATCAAAATGTACACTGCTCAAAAAAATTGAAGGAACAGTTTCTAATCAGAGAATAGCATTGAGTCAATTAAACTTCTGTGATATTGATCTGGTCAGTTAAGTAGCAGAGGGGGTTGTTAATCAGTTTCAGCTGTTTTGGGGTTAATAAAATTAACAACAGGTGCACTAGAGGGGCAACAATGAGATGACCCTTAAAACAGGAATGGTTTTACAGGTGGAGGCCACTGACATTTTCCCCTCCTCATCTTTTCTGACTGTTTTTTCACTAG